>VDFB02058242.1:67566168-67677841 GCA_007258455.2 Sequoia sempervirens
ACTCAACATTTCATCTAGACAACACACCATAATTCAAAACTCAAAATATCTTAACATAGTTCGACATGGACCTATAATAGATCCCACATAAGACAACACTTATTCATCCTTCACATAACATCAAGCATGTTAGGTCATCTCCATATAAGACCTAAAAGAAAAAACTTTCATCTGTGTATCCACATCTCGACACGTGGACCTCAAAACTTGATACCATATAAAACCCATGCTCAACTGACATCTGAAAAATTATCTTCAACACCATAAGTTCAAAAATTTATTCACGGAGAAGTGAAAATTCTCCCACATAAACACATTGTACATAAAATGACTGTAATATGCTAGACCAAACTTTGTTACTTATATCCCTCAAACTACTTGTCCAAACAAGATAAAATCTTAGAATTAGGTGCATCTAACATCCACCAAAATAATTTTAGAAGCATAGAGTGATATCTTCATTTGCGGAGTGGTGCAGACCCAAAAATTGATGTATTCTAACACTGAACTTGCAGAATTAACACTTAGTCAAATTTCTATGCAACTGATCTTTCCAGACCAACTCACTTTGCAAAAATGTATTCCTTAACAACTCCAAAACTTGTTAGAACTGATCAATATAACCCACAACAATGTAATGTTGACATCAATGACAACATTGTATCACATTGTTATGTACCTTCCATACTCATGTTTCTAATCAACATCATCAATGAAAAACTTCAATGATCTCCCCAAACTTATAATAATCTGCCCCTTTTTCATTGATGGAAACATGCCAAAAATCTTCAAAAAAACTCCCCCACTTTAACATCAAGGGAAAAGGGTGCCTATATAAACTGTTTTAACTCTTACTAGAACTCCCCCTGAAATATGTAGTCATATATATAATTAGGAAATAATGAATTGATTCCCCATGAGTCATGTACCCGAGAAAAGAAAAAAAAATCTTTATATTGTCCATATATTTACAAAAAATATGAACATAAATACATAAAAAGATAAATAATGAGTCAACCAAAGGTGGTTGATGTCTGCAAATTATTCAAGTGATCTTCCTAGACTTTCCTTCCATTATCCCATTCTCTTTTAGCCTCCACAAGCAACCTATACTGCATTTCAAGCTCTAAAAAAATTTCTCCCCCCTCTTCTAGAGTAGCACGTACCAAATTAATCTTCTTTTCTTTATCAGAATTGAGAAGAGCTTTTTAAATGAGTGAGAATTGGGGATTGGGCAGATCTCTTACCTCTCCAAACTATAAAATAATGTGTTCTTTTTGTTCCTGCAACTGGAATAACTTCTTGTGCATGTCTTCAATGGAATTCCTTGTTGCACTTGTGAGGTCGAGTGTTGGATCATAGGAACTTGAGGTAGCATCAATTTGAGACTCAATAAAGTCCATATCCTTTCTTATGCTTTGTGTGGCTTTGAGCCACTTCATGCCATATTGGTATAAATCCTTTGCTTCATCAATACATCCTTCCACATCCTTTAGCAACTCTACAAATTTCTTGTGTACAATTACACATTTCTTTATCATCTCCAACATCTTCTTATCACTTAACCTTTTTTCCACTTATTTCTCAGCTTCTTCCTTCAATATAGATGCATAAGTCTTAAAAGAATCAATAAAAAAATGAAGTTTTTCATATCAGATAGAATGGTGCCAATATTTGTTTTGGGTATGATCTCTTGGAATACTTTGATTGCTTCTTCCATCAGTTATCCACTCTTATGATGTGTTTCAATTATTTCTTTTCTAGAATATGCATGGAACATGTCTCCCAGTTAAAGCTCGTGGATGGGAGATATCTTCTCCATATCAACATTCTCTTGATGCATTGGTAGTTGCAATAGCTATGAGGACACAACTAGTTGAAAACTAGGTTGCACTCTCAGTAAATCCTTTAAAGAATCTCTAGAGGAGCTAGAAGATTCACTAGAAGCCTTAGTAACTTCCATATCCTTTCCCTTGTCCTTTACAACCTTTCTAGAGTCAATTGGTTTGTATTTTTTTACATATCTAGATGCATCATTATCCTTGTATTCATCTTCCTCCTTATGCTCTTTTTCTTTCTCTTCATCATCCTTTTCTTCATTATCATCATTCTTTACATTCTCTTCCTCTGTAGTATTTTTTGTATTTATCGAGGGAGTAGTTTCTTCTTGTGTCGAAGGAGGAGAAAAGGTACTCTCCTTTGCAATGTCTTCTCTGATCATTGCATCCTTATCATCTCCTTTTGTCATGTCCTCCACTTCCAGAGGAGTGTTATCTTGTGCAACATCTACATTTATGTCATCCTCGTGTTGAGCATCATCTATTTGCAATTCTTCTACATTTTGTTCTGGAGAAATGGTATCATCATTTAATTCTTATTCAACCATTGGAAGCAATCCTAGATTCTGCACAATCTCCTTTTCTGTATCATTTATTTCCTTTCTAATTCTCTCAAGGTCATCTTTTTCTTTACCCATAAGGGTAGTAACCCTTTGTTTAGTCCTCAGCTCCTTGCTAAACATAGTAGCCAATGTAGCTCTGTCATCCTGAGATAATGGAGCACTCACTCTCTCTAGAGCCTCTTCTTTAATCCTCTCATGCTCTTTTACATCTTCTTCTCTTCTCTTCTACAAAATGTTCCATAAATCATCAAGTACATGCTTCTTTATGTTCTGCATATCAACTTCAAGTACAACAATATACTTGAATATAGCTTCAATAATAGTAGCCTTGTCTATTACATCTGCATCCTTATACAAGGTTGTGGTCTCTCCCAACATATCATTCTACAAAATGCTATTAAACAGTGCTTCCAACTTCGTGGGGGAATGAGGCCTTACCAGTTTCTTTTATTCTTTTTCTTTGCCTTTACTCAAAGTCTTCTTTTCTTTTGCATTCTTTTTCTTCTCCAGAGAAGCCTTATTGGCCTTCTTCTTTTCTCTTATATGAATCTTGAATGCTTTTTTATCTTTCTCTATCTCCTCTTTAGTATTAATTATATCAAATCTTCTCATTTTGGCACTAGCTTCACCTTGTGAAGCATCACTATTTCTTGTGTGGACAAGTGGGGGCGCTTCTTCTTCCAATTCCTCTTCTTCATCAACAATATTGATGCCAACACCCTTCTCTTTGGAGGGGAAATAGGAGGTGCAACAATGACAGTCCTCTTCTTCTCTTCCCTAGTAGCATGCACAACCAGATGGGATTTCTCCCTTACCAGAGGACTAACAATTTTCTTCCTTTTCTCTCCAGCAGAAGGTAAAGCCTAGAGGACTTCTGGATATGGGGAGGTATGGTAGTTGTTCTACTAGATCTCCTTGCACTCCTAGATGCTTCTCCAGCAATCATATCTACTGTAGATCTTTATCTTGCATACTACATTCTTTCCTTAGAAAGACCCATTACCTTGGAACATACATCAACCATAGCATGAAAATTCTTCTTGATGATAGGTTCTTTTCATTTCAAGTGTACTTCCATGGAATTTTCTTCACAAGTCCCATATATTCGTTGTGTGGTATCCTTTTAGCTCTTCAGAAAAATATTAGCATAACCTGTTATCTCTTGTTCACTGACCTCATATCCTAGTGCAGGGATCCATATATTCCTTGGTTCAACTGCTTCCATCATGCATTCATTTGTAGATACTAGAAAAGTGATATCATTATGATATTTTTCAACCATATTTCTTGGAATCCTTTCTCTCTCATGCATTCTCTTCTAGAATACTACAAAGAAAGTAGTAAGGTAATCATCTAGTGCTTTGACATCTCCAAGGTTCTTGATATGATCTACAATTTAATTTGCAATAGGTATTCCACTTGTCTAGTTTACCTTTCTAATTATGGGAAGTGCCTTCAAGAAATAGAAGAGTAAGCACATAATAAAGGTGACATACTTAAACAAATATTTCTTTTCTTTTGTCTACTTCAAATTATATATTATTTGTTGCCAAAGAAACTCACAGAGGTCATAATCTACACCATTTTCTACCATCTCATGTGCCACATTGACTGTGGTGGAAAATATGGAATTGTCTCTATTTGTATAATAAATTTTGTAACCTATAACCATTGTGGCATATCTAATAGCTGGGTTTCTAATAGGATTGACAAAAAGAGCTCTCTTATCATAAGTAGCACCAATTTTCCCCATAACCACTTCATTTTTTATGGATTTCAACATGGGAACCGGTTCGGTGGAGCATAGATTGGTGACCTCTCTTATCACTTCCTTTATTATCTTGTGAGGCATATCAGTCCAAACAAACTGATCATGAATTCTACTCAAGGCCATTCTGATCCACTTGACATCATAAAATAAATTAGGAAACCATTACCATACATCTAGTTTCTTCTCAACTAGGTTTTGGTATTCCATATTTAGGGCGAAATCCTCACTAGTTAACTCATTTTCCCATATATCACTTAACTTAGTGGAAGAATTCTCTTCCATTTTTTCATGAATGTAAGCCCTAATATCTTCGATTGGTAAAACCCCATATGGAATATGCAAGAATGCTCCTAACGTATCATCATCTATGGCTTTCATAGGGTACCTTTTAAATTTTGGTTGTGGTTTCTATGTAACCTCTATAACCCTTGGTGTAGCCATTGCAATATAGCTTCAAACTAATTTCAAATAAATATTTCTAAAAACTAGGGCACACAAGATTCAAAAAATATCTTTTTACTTCATTCGCTGAGCTAGAGTTTCGATGCTCTAAAACTCAAATCGCCTTATGCAATTTGAATTCTCTTCTCGTTGCTTTGCTCCTCTTCAAATGCCTTTGTGAAATGAATTTTCCTTAGTGAATTTTCTTATAACCATTTGATCTACCCAAACTTTACATTAAATGCTTCAACCAAAAAAGTTGGCAACACTTTATCTATATGAAAAGTCAACTTTTGAAGATCTATAAACTTTTGTATCATCATATTTTCTTCCACAATCTTCACCAATAGATCAATCATGTTGATCTACATCACATATCTGCATGTTGTGGCATCAACACCTCTTTTCTGGTGGGGGATAAAAGATATCCATTAAAGCTCCCCCTAAGCCACAACTCTTGGCTAAGTTTTCAAAGGAAACATCTACTCTGAAGCATGGTACAGATTCTACCTTTTCTTGTATCTCTTCTTTCTCAAAATCTTTTCCATTTCCTTCTTTACTTCAATTAGATAAAAATTTTTAACTAGTTCGTTCCTTTTTATTGGATTATCCTTGTATTTTTGCTTTTGCAAAATTTAGAAATGTGTCCAAGTCTACTACAATTGTGACATATGAAATTCTTCTAAACAATATTCCTTCCATTCACTCTAGATTTGCATTGATTAGCCTTGTGTCTGAATCCATAACATGTATAACAACAACCATTGACAAATTGAATCATTCTACCATTGTTATATGCATTCACCATTTGAATTCTAAATTTACTTGCTCTATGAACAAATATTTTGCATGTAAAACATTGACCAGTTAAGGATGGGACATTTTGATTCATTCTGCTTGTACATTACATTAATTTATGTCCAAATTTATTGCAAGAGTAAAAAAAACCATTGAAAGATGGGTTCCTTTTAGAATTTGGTTGTCTAACTAAAGGTCTTCTAGCTTCATTTATTTGGTTCTAGATCTTTCCATTGTTCTTATTTTCTTCAGTATTCTTTGGTTCATTGATCTTCTCTTCTGCATTAGGTGTCTGATTTGCTTTTGAGATTTCACCTTTTTCAAATCCTAAGCCATCTTTTCTTTTAGAGAATTTCTATCCTCCAATCATCTCATTAAGCTTTGTAGCACCCATTTTGAATTTGTCTTCATGAATTCTTTGTCTCTCTAGATCTGATCTCAGATTTACCAATTCTTGTTCAAGCCTTATGCATTCAGCAGATTTTCTTTTCACCATTGCATTCAAGTAATCTTAAATTCTTTTCTTTTCTTCAATTTGCACTTTTAGTCTAGTGACATTTTCATTTTCTTGTTTCAACTGCTCACTAACTTCCTTATGCCTTTCTCTGAACTTCTTAATTTTCTCTCTCAATTTTTTGATGCATTCATTTACTTCTTTAACATTTTCCTTTAGATCTCTATTTTCACCTTCAATTCTTTCCAGATCTTCAGGAGCAACTTTGAGCTCTCCATCTTTGTCAAGCATGCAATATTCTTATATTAATCAAACAATAGGAATCTCTTCTAGAGGAATAGGAAAATTTATATCAGCCACATGTTCAATCTCCAAGACCTTTCCAAAGCGGTTAAGCTCCTTCAAAGGAACCAAGCTCTGAAACCAATTGTTGAACACCCAGAATATAGAGAGGGGAGGTGAATTAGTATTCTCTTAAACCATTCAAATATTAAGCATCCAATCACTAATGCATATTCAACTGCAGTAAGGAAAAAATCATGAAACATCCACAATATCACATAACACATGAACACCAATATTTTTATGTGAAAAACCCAAAATGGGAAAAACCACGGTGAGGGTTAGCTCACAATATATTATAACCGGTTTACAAAAATGCTCACTGTAGGTGGAATCATTGTCCAAGTGGACTCACTTTCCACACAAAAAAAGATAGAAGAGAGATGGTGGATCACAACTTAATTTGAAATGTTACAGTTGCATCTTATGTATGCATGAATTAAAGTTCCATCAAAGAACAATAATAATCTTTATTTTATTTTGATTCAAAACTCTGCCTCGCTCTTCATTCAAATAATTTTGATCTTCAACTTAACATTCAAAAATTAACTTTACATTTCTCTAATCAAATTCACATCACACACATCAAATAATACATTCCTACCTTCAAGATACCAGAAAAATCCAACATATGTATTTGCATCAAGTATAACATGAATTAGAACGGCCTAATTAGATGTAATACCCAAAATGTAACTTGTCGGCTCAAAATTTTTTATCCACACAATGTGCCATAATTCAAAACTCAATATATTCTTAAGATAGGTTGGAATGGAACTATAATAGATCCCACATAAGAAAACAACACTTATTTATCCTTTGCATAACATCAAATGTGTTAGGTCGGCTCCATATAAGACCTAACAACATAAACCTTCATATGTGTATCCACATCTTGACACATGGACCTCAAAACTTGATACCATATGGAACCCATTTTCAACTAGCATATAGTAACTTATCTTCAACACAAAAAGGCCAAAACTCATCCGTAGAGAAGTGAAAATTCTCACACACAAACACATTGTACAAAAAAATGACTGTAATATGCCAGGCCAAACTTTGTTACTCATATCTGTCAAACTACTTGTCCAAAGAAGATGAAATATTGTAATTAAGTGCATCTAACATCCACCAAAATAATGTTAGAAGTGTAGAGTGATATCTTCATTTTTGGAGTGGTGTGGACCCAAAAATTGATGCACTTTAATACTAAACTTGTAGAATTAACACTTAGTCAAATTTCTATGCAACTAATCTTTCTAGACCAAATCTCTTTGCACAAATGTCTTCTGTAACAAATCCAAAACCTATTAGAATTAATAAAAATAATCTACAAAAATCTAATGTTGACATCAATGACAACACTATATCATGTTATGTACCTTCCATGCTCATGTTGCCAATTGACATCATCAATGACAAACTTCAACAATCTCCCCAAACATCTAACAAGGTGATCCTTTAGACTCTTGTCATACTCATGAATAAAAAATAGGTGTTAGTATTTTGATTCATACCATTTTAGATGATCCTCAACAATTTTCAAAGGTAGTTGGTATTCTTGAGTGGAATAGTGCTATGGCAGATGAGTATTCTTCTCTGATGAAGAATCATACTTGGGATCCTGTTCCTCTTCCTAAGAGAAGAAAGTTGGTTTGTTGCAAGTGGGTGTACCATACCAAATATGCTACATATACATCCACTAATAAGTTCAAGGACCATCTTTTTACAAAGTGTTTCTCTCAAATTGAAGGTACTAATTATTTTGAGACCTTTGCCTCTATTTCCAAGATGAGTTCTATTCACCCCGTGCTTTCACTTGCAGCTTCATAGGGATAGACATTATTTTATATGGATGTGAATAGTACCTTCATGAGGAGATTTATATGAAAAAACCACATGGTTTTATTAGGGACTCTTCAATGGTTTGTAGACTTTTTTATTTATTATATGGTATCAAATAGGCCCCTTGGGCTTGGTATGCAAAGATGGACACTTTTCTTCTCTCTTCTAGCTTCACACAATATCATTCTAATCCTACAATGTACTTTTAGTTATACGAGGGTGATATTTTGATCCTTGTGCTATATGTGGATAATTTATTCCTTATATAAATTCATCCTCCATGATCTAGAGTGTTCAACAAGATTTGATGGATTAGTTTGAGATGATAGGTGTCAACCTTTTGCACTACTTTCTTGGTTTACAAGCTATTCAATCTTCAGATGGGACTTCCATAGTTTATAGAAGTATGCTCTTGACATGCTTTAAAAAATTTTCATGCTTGATTGCAAGCCTTCCCCCACACCATTTTAGTCAGGTGTTGTATTATCTTCCACTTGTACTACTCCTTTAGTAGATGCTACATTATACATGCATTTAGTTGACAATGTTTTGTACTTGACACGTTTATGTCCCAATCTTTCTTTACAATTGGTAATGTCTCTCAGTTCTTACATGATCTACATGATTCATTAAAAAGCTTCCAAACATATTTTATGATATATTCAAGGAACTTCACATTATGGTATTCACTATACATAAGGAGATCCTCAGATAGTTGGCTTCACTAACTCAAATTGGGTTGGTGATGTCAATGATAAGAAGTACACTTCTGGATTTTTTTCTATATTGGTTCAGACCCCATTACATGGTCTTTCAAGAAGCAATCTGCTATTGCATTATCATCTAAGGAGGTTGAGTATCATGCAACAATTTCAGCCAGCCAAGAAGTTTTATGGCTTTGTCAGTTATTGATTGAGTTTGATTTTCCTTTGGATAGTCCCACTATTCTTTGGTGTGACAATCAAAGTGCCATTCACATTTCTTGTAATATTGTGGAGCATCAACATACTAAAAATATAGAGATCCACATGCACTTCATATGACAGCTGATTTAGGATGGCTTCCTAACTTTGGAGTACATGCCTACAAAGGAGCATGTTTCAAACATCTTCATGAAACCTTTGTCATAGCCTCGTTACCTCTAGTTGTGATCGATACTTAGTGTGAAGGAATTTATTCTTGGGGGGTGTTCATTATTGGTAAAATGTCTCTCAACCTTGCAATTACATAAGGTACTATTGATAATTGATAGGTAAGCGCAGGGAGGTAGGGGGTACCCCCTCGCAAGGGGCCCAAGGGGATCATCCCCATAGCGGGGGGTCTGGGGGCCATGTGCCTTGGTAGGGGCTCAAGGGAAACACCCCCAAAAGCCAAATTTTATATATATTTTATTATTATAAATCTGGACTGTTCATCATTAGGTCTCAAATTTGGCGGTCGATACTTTTTTGGATTGAATTTCCCTAGAAGTCAACCCTATTTTATGAGGGAATTTTATTACAACTATGTATTGTGATGTATTCTAAGAGTTTGATAGCAGTCATGTTGCCTCTAGATCTCTACTTGGTGATACTCTCATGAGAAGCTTTCTTTGCAAGTATATTGTAATATTTGTGATTTCTAAATAATATATGGGGCGACTTTTGGAGTGTAGGTTTTTTCTTCCAAAAAAGTTTTCCCCCATGTAAATCACTATGTTGTGGTATGTATGATATTTATGTTTAAGTTTTTGTAACTATTGTAAAGATCTGTAAAGTTTTGCATTATCCTCCCCTCAAGATTAGTGTAGGAAGTTGTTTCGCTATCTTAGCTTCCTTACAAATGGTATCATAGCCTGATCACCTTTAATTTTAGTTGTGGATTGTTGGGTTTTTTCGGAAATAATCTAGATTTGAGTGGGAGCTTATGTAGAAGATACTTTGTGATCTTGTTGCAAGAATTTTTAGATGGAAAATTCATTAGGGAGAATAGAGGCAGATAATTTTTTTGAAAAATAATTTTGAAATGTGGAAGCTAAAGATGGAAGATCTATTGATAGATCGAGATTTGTGGGATGTTGTTGATTAGAATGTTGCAAGGCCTACATATCCTACTTTGGCTACTCAATATGATGTTATGGACCATAAAGCTAAGGGTTTAATCAAGTTGTTCGTGGTAGAATTTGTTTTAATCAATGTCCATGAAGAGACCTCTACACATAAACTATGGAAGAAGCTTGGTGAGATGTATCAAGCCAAATATTTAGTGAACAAGAATTTCTTGAGGAATAAATTTATTCCTTGAGAATGGAAGAGGGTGGATGAATTATAGACCAACTAGAAGCATTCAATATGTTGGCAGCTCAATTGGCATAAGTTGGTGTCAAAATGGATGAGGAGGAGAAATGTCAAATATTTATTTGTTCTTTTCCCGATTAGTGGGATTATCTTGTTATGTCTATTAGAGTATTTTGTTATATTAAAGATTGAATATGTGGTGGGTTCTTTTATTTTTGAAGAGATGAGAAGGAAGGTATCCATTAGTGCAAAAGAGGCCCTAAATGATCATGGAAGACCTAAGGAAAAAGGTAATGATGCATGGTTAATTGACTCAAGTGTATCTTTCCATATGACCTTTAATAGAGATTGGTTTTATAAATATAAAGAATTTGATGGAGGTAAGGTGTAATTGGGAGATGATTCTTATTTAAATATTATTGGCCATGGTAAAGTTATAATCAAGTTTCTTGTTGGTAGAATAAAAAGCATTAATGGTGTGTTGTATGTCCCTAGATTGGCATGGATTTTGTTATATATGAGCAAACTAATAGATGTAGGCATGCAGGTAGTATTTTCTGATGTAGGATGGAAGATGGTTAGAGGTGCTATGGTGATTGCTAGATGTGTCTGTAATGGTGAAGATTTTCACCCTTGGAAAATTTTCCATTTATTTTACCCTTACCTTAGAAACTATAAGTTTGATAATGAAAATCCCATCATCATCTTCCCATTCCTTCCATGTAGCCTTGTCTTTTTGCATTGGTGGAGGAATTTTTGTTGAGGGTGTGCATGTGCTATGTGGATGTCCATGTGTTGTGCTACCATCCTAACATGATTCCTACCTCTAGAATCTATAGAGGCGTTACATTTTTGGTTGGCCATGAATGTAATGTCCTCTGTTGACTCTTGACTGATGAAAATCATCCCTTTACCTCCATTTTGATAATTCAAACTCATTATTTCATGCTTGAACATTCTTGAACTCACTCTCATACTACTTGATTCATTCTTAAGCTCTTCTTGATCATTTTCTCGCTTCTTCTTGGACTCTACAATGTTTTCTCATGGCAACACCATTATTTTTGTAGGGTCTACAAAGCTCCATTCTCTTGGAAAGGTATCATCTCTCATCATCTTCTCATCTTAGACTTGAGTGCTAGCAGAAGGGAAGGTGATATTACTCTTTTTATTTACTTGTATCACTATGTCTTATAGAGTAGAATTCAAGTTGTCTTTGCACTCTATTTGATAATGTATTTTCCATTCTATCTTTATCAATTTTCTCTATATTGTGGCATTTTGGATGTACATGGAGGTGGGAACACCAAAATGGGGATCTTACTTTGGAATACCTCAAAACATAACCCAAAATTTTTCCTATTCTTGTTCATCAATTTCAAATTATAGTAGAAGAATTAGATTTTGTGTGAATGGTATCTTTTCCTGCTCTTTATTTTGTCATTTTCATACTAGTATTGCTTTTTAGTATTCTTCTTGTTGTACTTTCTATTTTCTATGTTTTCTTTGTCAAACTATAAAACCTCAATAGTCGGGTCGTAAGTAGCCCCTTTGTGTTTTTGAATGTTTATTTGACCTCTATCTGTATAGGATTCTAGTGCATCCTTGAGATGCCAATGCAATGTGCTAGGGTCCATTTCTCACTAATTCATCCTTAGATAATGAGCTATCTGGTCAACAATCCAAAAAATTTGTAGCCAACTCCCCTAATTTCCAAAACACCTGTCAAAAAACCTATGGTAGTTTAGGGAAATTGATTCCTTGGGGCTCTCCCATGACCTAGAGCCTTGGGGGTGACGAATCCCCCTACTCTAAATTCTTGGTTAACCTAACGTGAAAGTTTTATTTTCATTTCTTAGTGTCGAATATCTTTCTCTTGTATCCTAGGTGTGTTGTGGGCCGGTGTGTTGTGAAGATTTATGAGATTTACAACTTAGTTAACAACCTCCAGGCATGTTGTTAGAAGGAGCATATGACATATAGAGATGGATTCTAAGAGGGTCACTATCGGCACCACCTTTGAGAAAAATTTTTAGGAACAAATACAAGTTTCTCTAACCATTTTAGGGAAGCTCAACATGTCCCAACCCCTCTTGCTTCTTCTTCCGCTTCATTTGTGGAGGAAGACAATGCTTTCAAGGTTCCTATAGAGCAACGTCTTTCCCTAGACAAAAGACTTAGGGAGTTTGGGAAGTATCTAGGGAAAGAAAGGACTATGTCTAAGGACACTAAGGTTGTTAATGACTTAAGAGTTATGTTGGAAAAGGATCAAATAGGTCTAGAATTTATCTAGGGCTATGCAAAAATTGTGGACACTCATGTCCCATCATACAATCCTAGGTTAGGTGCCACTTGGGACCTTGGTTTCGAGACCATTGAAAGACAGATAGAAGTATCGATGCCTAAGGAATTGGTTTGTATGACTGAGACTGGCCCTTGTGTTTATACCACCTCTAGTCCTAAGTTGACCCCCATCATTAAGGTAAATAAGGTACCCTTGGGTTTCAGCTCCTCCAATCCTAATATTCTTGGTGGTAATCCTAGAGCTCATGTTGGTTCTAGTGGTGGGGTCTCTGTTGGTATGGGGGATAGTGTATCTAGTGGATGTTCCACTTGTCATGTCTCATCCTTTGACCCTGTATTGATCACCTTGTTGTAGAACATAGGTCAGATGCAAAACCAGTTAGTGAACCTATCTAGTTCTACCTCTCAACCTATCTTTCAGCCTTTCTTCCACCATATTTCTCTATCTATTACTATTCTAAACACTCTTATCCCTTAGGGGATGGAGATTCCAAAATTTGAAAAGTATGGTGGTCATGGAGATCCTTAGATGGATGCTTTGGTATTTAATGCTTTATGCACTAATTTCTTCCATCACAATGCTCTGATGGCTAATCTCTTTTTGAGATCCCTTAAGGAAAATACCCTTGAGTGGTACTATTCCTTACCAGATAACTCTATCTTCTCATTTGATCAATTGGTAAATAGATTCCTAAGGAAATTCTAGGCTAACATCAACTTGAAGATGACCTTTTTGAATATCATTTGATGTAAGAAAGGGGACCACAAAAAGGAAACCGATTTTATCGCTTACTATCAAGCAGTATTTTCAAAAATTTCTTATCCTTTACTAGATTTAGATGTTCAAAAGGTCTTCATTAAGAACTTAAAAAAGCAGTGGAAAGAGAAGTTTTCCTTGATGAAGTACCCTTCCTTTGCACACCTATGTGCTACACTTCATGAATACCAATAGATGGTTGCACAGTTTAGGGGTTCATCCTCACGCTCCCATCCTGGTACTCGACCCATAGTGTTAGTTTCTAGAAATAATAAAGCTATTGTGGACACAGTCTCTATGTCTAAGGATAAGGGCCTAGGACACAATAGAAAATTCACAAAACCATCCGAGTCTTACACTACTATTTTGAAGAATTTATTAAAAGATAAAATTTTGATATTGCCAAAAACTTGACCTTTAACTAAGTCATATTCTGAGTGGTACAACAAGTAGCAATTCTGTCAATTCCACCGAGTGCATGGACATGACACCGAGTGATGTGTGTGCCTGTGACATGAGATTCAAGACCACATTGATGATGAGAATATCCATCTTGATGAGAAGAAATAGAATTCTAATAAATCTATGGCCAAGGCTAATAGTGAATTGCAAATTTATACTGATCCGTTTCCCTCTCATTCAACAAATTTGGTAACACAATCTATTGGGAACTCAAGGGTAGAAAACTAAGAGGGGGGGTGAATCAGTTGTCATCGAATCTCAAACTTATTCAACTTATTAACCTTAATTTCAGATCTGATCATTAATCATGAAAGCATAAATGAACAACACATCAAAAGCACACATAACACCAAGATTTTTTACGTGGAAACCCTGTTATGGGAAAAATCACGGTGGAGGTCAATCCACAAGATTATACCTTGTTAAAAGTATAAGAAAATATGAATGGGGAATGCACATACATTCAGGCACACTACCTAGAGCTCACTGCTCAAATACAAAAAGGCTTACTGCCCAAGGAAGACACACTATCTTACAAAAAGATTTAGATTAAAACCATCCAGATTTGAACTAAGAAAATAGCATCTACTAATGGTCGGTTACAGTTCTGGTTAAACACATGAACACTTCTTCGCTTTTCTTCACTCTTCTTCTCTCTCTGCTCTTCCTTTGAATGATGTGAAATTTATTTGCACACATGACTCATACACTTCACATTCGTACCTCCAACATACTTCCAAATGATAAAACAATCACTCTTATATATCCGCAACAAGAAATTACATCGCTATAAGTCAGCCACAAAAAGATAATAAAATAATTACAAACAGTTGGCCCAAAACAAATTCATACGATTCAACCAAGGTCAGCCATAACATAGTGATGACTGAAAACATCTCCAACATGAAAACACTTCAATTAATTTCTCCTTGAAGATCCATAACATGCTTCAACACCTTGTCAGCCAAGAACATGAAAAACATGAACACACAAGAGAAAATATTAGATCACGAGCACAACGATCAATGCAGACATGCCACAAAGATAGAGAATGAAATAGAAACATACAAAAGCATCATGAAACACCAGAGAAGCATCCACAACAACTGAACTTACTAAAATCATAGAATCTTCAATCAAGAACACTAACTGAAGTGACAAAAAAAATGTCAGAATGAAAATCACCATAACTCGATCAACTCTTCATGCGGATCTCTAAAATTCAATGTGGATAAACTGGACGTACTCAACAAGAAACCATTTATTCCACAACCTCAAAAAAATAACGTACTAAACACACCGACAGAAGGAACTTCACTTCACCACTGACAACCTATAACACTTCTTATTACAATTTTCTCAATATCCTCAACATATACAACTTCTAATGCAACAATGCTAATAGTGTTGACATCAATGACAACCACATATCAACAACATAACCACAAAATCCAACAATATCCCCCTTTGCAATTGATGGTAACACATGATGTAAAAAATACCATCAACACAACTACACTTACTCTTCCTTTAAGTTTTGACTTTTCTTTCCTCAACTCTTCTCCCCACAAGGCTCTTCTCCTCAGATAATCAACAATTTTTTTTTCACATTACTTTTCTCCCCCTTTGACATCAATGACAAAGATCTCTTCAATACAAGCTTTGAACCACATATCTAAACTTTTGAACATCTAAACATCTGACTACTCCCCCTGAGTAGCAACCACCACAACACCAATCCAAATCCAAATATGATCATGAAATGCATGGATTAATGCAATGCAATGCATCCTTAGTTCTGATTAGGAGGGGCAATAACCCCTAACTTCCCTCTAAGATACTCAAAAGTATCCTTAGGCAACAAATTTGTAAAGATATATGCAATCTGATCCTTAGTAGGAACATACTCCAATCTGACTTCCTTTTCACTTACCTTCTCTCTCAAAAAGTGAAATTTTATAGATATATGCTTGGTCTTTGAATGTAGCACCAGATTCTTAGAAATGTTAATAGCACTTGAGTTATCACAGGATATAAAAATAGGCTCATCATACACAACTATGATATCCTTCAACATCCCTTTCATCCACAGTACTTGAGTACAATTATTAGTAGCAACAATATATTTTGCCCCTGTAGTAGATAAAGAAATAGCATTCTGCTTCTTACTCAACCATGAAATCAACTTCTTTCCCAAGAAAAATGCTCCACCACTAGTACTTTTCCTATCATTCACATCTCCTGCCCAATTAGCATTAGTAATGGCACTCAAAGTAAGATCATCATCTTTAGGATACCATAGACCAAAATCAACTGTCCCTTTCAATTATCTAAAAATTCTCTTCACAATAGTCACATGAGATTCTTTAGGATCAGCTTGGAATCTAGCAACAATACATACAACATTCATGATATCAGGCATAGTTTGAGTCAAATAAAGAAATCCACCAATCATTGATATATATCTTGTCTAATTTTCCTTTGGAGAATCATCATCAGTTGTCAACTTGCATCCGGTCACCATGGGTGTAGCAACAGGTTTTGAGTCTTTCATACTAAATTTCTTCAACAATTCCTTCACATACTTGGATTGAGATATAAAAATCCCTTTATCTAACTGAGTAATTTGCAATCCCAAGAACAATTTCATCTCTCCAATCATTGAAATTTGAAATTCATTCAACATTTCATTAGAAAACTTCATGCACATAGTATCATCTCCTCAAAATATGATATCATCAACAAAAACTTCCACAATCAAATCTTTATCATCATTCTTGAAATGCAAATTACTATCAGCAGTACCTTTGTTAAATCCAAGTTTCAGCAAATACTTGTCCAATCTTGCATACCATGCTCTAGGGGCTTGCTTAAGACCATACAATGCTTTCTTCAATCGACACACCACATCTTCCTGATAAGTCAACTGGAATCCATCAAGTTGCTCAACATGTAGACACCCAAAATTATCCTCTTGCAACACCTGTCTCAGCATTACATCATTTAGGCATCTTGTAGCACGCTTTGCTGTAGGTACCCATGTCATCATTTATTTAATTAAACATCATCTATTTAATTAAATAAAATTTATTTATTTAATTAAATTCATATTCATAATCCATCCATTTCGCTAATGTTAATTAAATAATTTATATTATTTAATTAATTAAATCATTTCTATTCATTCTTCTAATATTAATTAAATAATTTATATTATTTAATTAATGAAATCATAAATTCAATGTTAATTAAATAAATCCAAAATTTATTTAATTAATAAAATCCTAAGAAGATCTTGTCGCTTTCTTTCCAAAATTGAAACTCGTGTGCATCTAATTAATTTATTTAATTAGATAATTCATCAATTATCTTCTCATCTTTTTTAAGATTTATTTCCTTTAAAACAGGAAATGAAATCTTTCTATCTTTTTTGAAATCTTATCTCATCTCGTAGTATTTCCTCTTTTGTCAAAAATCAAATCATTGTCGAATCTTGTCAAATCTTATCTTCCTCAACATCATGGCTCTATAAATATAGCCTCTCGCAATCCATTTAGGGGGTTGATCATCTAGCATCCACTCTGTCAAAATCAGTCTTCTGTCTCTATCCATCATTCTCTCTATTTGTCATTATCATTGTCAAGTCGTTATGCTACAGGAATGAGCACTCAACATTCCTCCATTGTCAACCCTTCAAAATCTCGCATTCTCATGCAGGTGGAGAAGAGCAATGGAGATAAATCAAGTGTAGCCTGGAGATTGGTTTGCTTTGCTTTCTTGTTTTAATATTCATGCTAGTTTGTACTCTATTGTGCTTGATAAGATCTAATTAGTTTATTGTTTCCATTAAACACTAAAATCTGATTTTTCCCTTATCTACATTGGTGAACTTGACGTGAATCTTTTGATATAGCTTGCCTTTTGCAGGTTTTATTGACATTTTATTGCAGATCTGCCAGTTTTTGGACAAAATCGCAAGTTTTATAAAGTTCTTCATATCTTCTACATAGCTACGAATTTTTTTACAAGATTTTTACAGAATCTTGTTCATCATTTCAAGAGGCTATAGTAAAACAATCAAGGTTTTATGACTATTGTTGTGGAAATTATTTTGATTTTAATTATTTTCATAAAATTAATTTTTTGGATGAAAATCGATGAATTTTTCAATTTTTTTTACATTTTTGGAAAGCTCATGAAATTATAATGGGGATCTATGTTTTACAAATTTAGTTTGGAGGTCAAATACAATGCAAAAAAATTTGATCTTTGTTTTCTGTATGGTTTTCACAAATCCGCGTTTTTGAGAGTAAAACAGGGAATTTTTCTTACTTCTTTATATTTCTGGAAAGCTCTCAGAATATTAGTAGGGGTCCCTTCTTTGATTTTTCATTTTTCAGATAAAAAAAAATGTCAAATACTAAAATCTAATTCGGCTATGTCAAAAGTATCTGAAATTGAAATTTTCTGATGAACTTGTCTTTTTCTTTTATTTTTCTTTTCTTTGGCTGCATTATAATATTGTTTTTTGATCTTGTAGGTGATCATAAGAAGCTATAGTAGCAGCAATATTAGTCATAGACAGAAGATTGGAAAGCGAAAACTTCCAAGTGCACTCGTTTAATCTTTCACTTCTTAATCATTGTTTGTCACACATTTGGATTTGGGCTCTTAAAACGAATCTTGTTTTCAATCACATATCAAAAATTGAGGCTAAAATTAACTATTTTCTTTAATCACACATCTTGATTTTGGGTTAAAAAGAATAAGTGTTTGAATTGCTTTACACACATTTCAATTTTCTAAAAGGAAATTAATCATTGTGAGTGTGAATCAAGTGTGTGTGTGATCACAAACACCTCACTTGGTTTGCTTTTGTCAAACCCTTCCTAGGAGGCCTGCTAGGGGATTTCATCACCCCTGGGGATGACCTCAATTGAAGTGTGAATCGAAAGACATGTTTGTTTGGGAGTTAAAATCTTGTCACTCTTGGCTAAGCCCCAAAGAACTTTATACCTTTGGGAAGTGAAGGTGAAGGGTGGGTTACCCCTTTCTCCTAGCTGTGTGGCAAGATTTTTCTTACAAATCATCCTTAGTCAACCTTGTATAGACTAGCTTGAGACCTAATTGGCCATACCCCACTTGACTAGTCATAGGGCTTGTTGTTGTGTATTCGAGTGCTTGCTTAATCATAACATTAATCTTCAAAGACAGATTTATCATTGTGTTTGGTGTGTGTGTTGATGCATTTACATGTGAAATATTGTGTTTGATAGTTCCCAAGTCAAACTTCCAATAAAAACTCTACACATCATCCAAATCACCCAATCTTATCATTCCACATCATATCCTAATCATCGTCATTTCTTTAATCCAATCAACATCATTTTACACCATGAAAACATTGGAAGACGTAGCACAAGAGCTTATTCGTGTGCTTCAGGAAGCTCAAACAAGCCAATCACCTTCAAAACAACAAATCATTCACAATGCCCATAACATTATCCAACATCTTCAAACAAACCAGTCACCTCAAATGCAACAACTCATAGCACAAATCCAATACCTCATGGCCAATTGTCAAGTCCAACAAGCACATTATCAAGTCCAATCACCACATCAACACATTTCACATCAATCTTATGTGTCACCTATATCATCATATCAACCTCATCCATCCACATATCATGTTACCCCTTTGTCAAACTATCAAACATCTTCTAATGTCAACCCTTATCCATACCAATCCACCTCTCAACAATCATTACCCTATACAACCCCTCAATCATCATTACAACAACAAATCACATCACAAGTTCAAACACCATTTCAACCTCAACACATTCAACCCCAATCCTATGTGTCACCTTCATCATCATGCCAACCTAACACATCTATCTATTATGACAATGCCACATCAACATGTCCACCCATATCACAACAAGAACGTAGCTTCCCAAGTCCAACTTGGCAACAACATCAAGAGCCTTTAAGTCTTAATGCCACCTTTGACAAGGGGAACACCAATATAGTCCATGCACCCTTACCACCATCCAATCAAATGCCTATCCCTAATCCACCATGTTCTAGTCCTAATCCATTGGCATCTCCACCTTCTGACCCATCAAACTCTTCATTACCCCCACCATCATCCAATCCTCCATCAAATCAATGCCTTACATTTAGATATTTAAAACATAAATTGATGGCATTACATATATCCACCAATCCACCTACAAAGGATGTGACCCAAAGGCTACAAGAAAGGAATCCATTGTCACCATGTCATTCAACTCATATACTTGAACACACAAAAGAGTCCTCAAACATCATGCCAAGTCCTTCAAGTCAACCATGTCATCCGCAACCCCTTGAGCCACTTCAAGAGCGTCCCTTCATAAGTCCAAGTCACCCTCTTTTATGCTCCTATGTCGTTGACCATCAAGAGCATGTCAAGTCTCTCCAAGAGTCATCCCTTTGCAATTCCATTCAAGAAACCCAAGAGGTATATCAAGAGTCTACTCCCAATCATGTGGAAACATCAAGCCCTAGTCCTAATCAAGATCAAATCATTTTCATCCAACCCATCCATAATCTATATCATTTTTATGATCAAGATGATATCCATAATGATGAAGAGCCTATCCAAGAGCAACTTGATCCTATACCCATCCATGAGAAAGATATTCCAAATTCACCTCCACCTAGTCTTATTCATGATCCATCAACATTCACTTCCCTTGATGAGACATGTGCCTCCCAAGCACACATAGAAGATCAAACAAATACCTTGGATCTAAGTGAACACAATGATAATCAAGATCCCAATGATCCCATGTCACCCACTATTGACCCCATTACAAGTCCTCCATCATATCCTATTGGTCTTTCTACCCTCATTCATGAATTTTCCTCCTTCGAACAACAACCATTATCTTCTCAATCCAATAAGGAAATCATGTCTAGTGTTTCACCTACACCTAGTCCTATTGTCCATTGCACACTCCAAAATATGAACCACCAAGGTAAAGGTTTAGGCCTTCATGAACAAGATATTTTGGAGCCCATCCATGTCAAAGTCCCTCCATGCTCTTATGGCCTTGGACATATATCTCAAGGACACCAATCTCAAGATGTTGGTATTTCCTCCATGCATCCTAAGTCCACTTTCCATCATAAAGCCTATCATATGCCTAAAACATATGTTTCCATTCCACCATCGTCATCCTACAAATGTCAAAATCATGTGACCATACACTTCCCTCCATCCACTCTACCACCATTGCTTCCAACTCCTAATGTCTCTCCATCTACTTTACCACCATTACTCCCAACACCTAATATACCTACCATTCAATCCTCGTATCCATTTATCCATAAATCCTCTAAACATCTTAATCATGACCAATCAATGCACACATTGTCTAAACATAAAGCTTCCACTCATTCCACCAAACCCAAGGGATTCCAAAATAAAAATTTGGATGCCTCTACACATAAAGTCAAAAATTCTAATGGTCCTAATGCCTTAGCATACAATTGCAAAAAGTCAAAGCCAAGTACATCTAAAAGACTATATAAGCCCATACCTCCAAAAGTAAAGGCCAAAACTAAAATGGTTTGGGTACCTAAGCAAAAAGAAATCAAGTCAACCGAGGCATCCACATCACAAAAATCCCAACCATCCCCTCCCATCCAAAATACACATTCCATCCAAAAATCTCAAATTTCGAAAACCCACAAGCCCAATAAAAGTCATAAAAATACTAAGTCTATGTGGGTACCTAAAGCACTTCATCACCCATCTCCTAAGAAAACATCTCCATTGCTTCCTACACCACCTTCCCATCAAAAGCTTCAAAGTTTATCACAATGTGTGCAACCATTGGTCATGGTTCCCTTCCATCTCACAACAAATCCACATAACTCCTTCAACTCATCCTTCGCTCATTATCCTACATATCTCCCCCATCATCTTCCTATGGTCCATGCTTTTGGCTAAGCCTCCCCATTCATCTTTTGCATAAGTCCCATATAATCCCTATCATCTTCCCGACATAATCTACATCATAATCAATTATTGTCCTCCATAATCCACATCATAATCCATCATCTACCTACTCCATATGCCTTTCATGTCATCGCTTACCAACATCTATGAGCATAATGACATTTGACATGGTCCATGCAATGGCATCCATCCCTAGTGGGACTATCACCTTTCATGCAACTAGACACTTAAGTCCCTCCTATCCAAAAGTCAAAAAGTCAAAAAGTCAAAAATAATAAAAGAAAGAATAAAACAAAAAGAGTAAAGAGAAATCCCTTCATCCAACGGTAAAAACCTGGTAAACAGGCACCTTGGATAAGTACCATGATGAAAACCTGGCAAACATGCATCATGTGTAGGTTGATCTTTTATGTCACTTACACTTGGGGGCACAATGTCTTATCTATCCAACCTATCCTTCATGTCATATCATTTCCATCCTACCTACCATCTTATCCATCATACATATCTATCATATTGAGTCCACTTATCCACCCTAGTCCTTTTGATCTAAATGAAGATATAGGGGCAAAAGGTTGAAACATGTTTTGGGTATCTCTTGACATACCTCATCTATCTAAACCAATCATGTCATTATCCTATTGTCATAAATTTTGTCCAGAAAAATCCTAAGTCTTGTACCTAAAATAGGGCATGTTATTCCTATGCGACATAGTCTTTAGAGATCACATCCTTGCTGTCTTATGATGCATACATCCATACCATCCATTTATATATCATGAGCCTTTTATCCCTTATCCCATCACCCACCCTTGCACCTAGACTTGGTGTTCCCCTTGTCATTGGTATCTAGCACAAAGGCTACTTAAATTTTCATCCTTTGACACTTCAAAACATGTCAAAAGTCTAAAAAAATTCAAAACATGTCAAAAGTCCAAAAAAGTCAAAACATGTCAAAAGTCCAAAAAAATCAAAACATTCCAAAAGTCCAAAAAAATCAAAACATTTCAAAATACAAAAAAATCAAAATATCCCCAAAAATACAAAAAATTAAATAGCCAACAAAAATCCAAGCAATAATCCAAATGCAATTCAATCCTTAATCCATACCAATCAAGTTGATCAATCTTGTCAAATTATCCAATCGCATCCTTTGGTCTTGATCCTAATCTTGTTGTAAACCCAATCAATCAAAGTCAATCAGTCAATTATCAATCATCCTTGTGTTGATCTAGGGATATGTCATTCCCCACAATGACAACACTATCATCATCAATCAATCAATCAATCAATGGTTTACAACTTGACAGGGGCAATACCTTGTTTGTTTTTGTATCATTTGTGCATGCTTGCTTGCTTGCTTGTGTGTGTTATCATTTTATCTTGCATTTGTATCAAATCCATATCATTCCAGCTAATATTCATATCTTGTGTGTGTTGGAATATCTTTTTGCATTATCCTTTGCATCTAAGGTCACATAATACCTTTTGTGCATTAGGACTTTAATGCTCTAAGTCTACTTCCTCATACGTCTAGACAAGGTTGTATTACCTGGGGCACGAGACACATCATCACCTTGGTCCTTATATCTTGGTGCATAACGTCTAGTGCTAAATCAAACATCATGGTTGCTCATCTTTCATTGCAACATAATGTATCATCCATTCCTTCATCTTTAGTTCTTGACCCATCCCTTTCATTTCAAGAGCCTACCCGTGTTTGTTCAACTCGCCTATCCACTCGAGGGGGCATCATCATATTCTGATATCATTATCCATTTTTCTCTATCCATACCTTAGTTTCTTTGAAATGATGTTACTCGACACAAATCGCATTATCTCGAACATCATCTCAAAGAGGGGAAAAATGTAGACACCCAAAATTGTCCTCTTGCAACACCTGTCTCGGCATTACATCATTTAGGCATCTTGTAGCACGCTTTGCTGTAGGTACCCATGTCATCATTTATTTAATTAAACATCATCTATTTAATTAAATAAAATTTATTTATTTAATTAAATTCATATTCATAATCCATCCATTTCGCTAATGTTAATTAAATAATTTATATTATTTAATTAATTAAATCATTTCTATTCATTCTTCTAATATTAATTAAATAATTTATATTATTTAATTAATGAAATCATAAATTCAATGTTAATTAAATAAATCCAAAATTTATTTAATTAATAAAATCCTAAGAAGATCTTGTCGCTTTCTTTCCAAAATTGAAACTCGTGTGCATCTAATTAATTTATTTAATTAGATAATTCATCAATTATCTTCTCGTCTTTTTTAAGATTTATTTCCTTTAAAACAGGAAATGAAATCTTTCTATCTTTTTTGAAATCTTATCTCATCTTGTAGTATTCCTCTTTTGTCAAAAATCAAATCATTGTCGAATCTTGTCAAATCTTATCTTCCTCAACGTCATGGCTCTATAAATACAACCTCTCGCAATCCATTTAGGGGGTTGATCATCTAGCATCCAGACTCTGTCAAAATCAGTCTTCTATCTCTATCCATCATTCTCTCTATTTGTCATTATCATTGTCAAGTCGTTATGCTGCAGGAATGAGCACTCAACATTCCTCCATTGTCAACCCTTCAAAATCTCGCATTCTCATGTAGGTGGAGAAGAGCAATGGAGATAAATCAAGTCTAGCCTAGAGATTGGTTTGCTTTGCTTTCTTGTTTTAATTTTCATGCTAGTTTGTACTCTATTGTGCTTGATAAGATCTAATTAGTTTATTGTTTCCATTAAACACTAAAATCTGATTTTTCCCTTATCTACACAACATATACCTCTTCTTCCAATTTTCCATTTAGAAAAGAAGACTTGACATCCATTTGATAAAACTTGTAGTCTTTATAAGCATCATAAGCAAGAAACAATCTCACAACTTCAATTATAGCAACATGGGCAAAGGTTTCTTCAAAATAAATACCTTCCATTTGATAATATCCTTTACAAACCAGTCTTGCTTTGTTTCTAACCACTTCACCTTGTTCATTTAGTTTGTTTCTAAAGACCCATTTACTTCCAATTACATTCTTATCCTTAGGTCTGGGAACAAGAATCCATGTATCATTCTTCTCAATTTGTTGTAGTTCCTCTTTCATTGCTTCAACCCAATGCTCATCTTTGCATGCTTCATTCACATTGTTAGGCTTAGTTTTTGAAATCAAACAACACCCTTCTGTAATTTTTCTCCTAGTCTGGACACCTTTGTTCTTATCACCTATGATTTTATTCTCTAAATGATTCAATCTCACATACCTTGGAGTCTTCTTAAAATGTTCTTCAACTTCAAGCTCTTATGATCTCTCTTCTATTCTTCCATCAGTTTCTCCTTCTTCTTCATTTTATTGATTCACTAGAAGGATTTGAACTTGTCTTGCAGTCTGACCTTGCTTTCCTTTGCTTGTATTGCCATTCTGATGATCAGAATCATATCCATAGGTTCTAGATAGTGTAGGTATGTCTTCATCAACCTTAACATTTGTACTTTCAACCATTTTCTTCAATCTTTTGTTGTAACACCGGTAGGCCTTACTTTTAGTAGCGTAACCAAGAAAGATTCCTTCATCAATCCTAGCATCAAAATTTCCTATATCTTCATCTCTTTTGATATAACACTTGCTTCCAAATATTTTGAAATATTTAACAATAGGATTTTGACTAGTCCATAGTTCAAAAGGGGTCTTACCGGTATCACCTTTGATTTTTACCAGGTTAATTGTGTACCCAATAGTACTCACAACTTCTCTCCAATAGATATGAGTCACATTTCCTTCCAACATCATGGTTCTAGTCGCATCTAGAACTATTATGTTATTTCTTTCCATAACTCCATTCCATTGAGGGGTCCGTGTGTAGATAACTGTCTCTTTATTCCATGCTCTTCACAAAAAGAATTAAACTCACCGGAAGTGAATTTACCACCTTTATTTGATCTCAGACACTTAATCTTCAAATCAGTCTCTGTCTCAACCATAGCCTTAAAGATCTTGAAATTTTCCAGAGCTTTAGATTTATCCCTTAAGAAAGTATCCCACATCATCCTTGAATAATCATCAATAAGCAACATGAAGTATCTGTAACCTTGCAAAATTCTAGTTCTAGCAGGACCACATAAATCAATATGCACAAGTACCAACAATCCATTTGAATTTTTCCATTTACTTTGAAATGAAATTCTTGTTTTCTTTCCTAACTGACATTCTTTGCATATGGCATTAGTAGGTTTCTTCAACTTAGGAAGATCTCTCACAGCTTTAGTGGAACTTATCTTGACAACATTATCAAAGTTAACATGACACATTATCCTATGTCATAACCAACTCTCATCAACTTGAGGAATCAAACAACTTTTACTAGCAGCATTCAGATGAAAGATATTATATTTTGTTTGTGTACCTGATGCATTCACATTTCTATAATTTCCCAATATTTTGCACTTACCATCCATGAACTGAAGATTTTATCCCCTATCAACCATTTGACCAACACTCAAAAGATTATGATTCAAACTTTCAACATACAAGACATCATCAGTGTTATACTTACCATCAAGTTAAATGCATCCTTTTCCATGGATCACACTAGCTGTGTTATCACCAAATCTCACAACACCACCATCTTACTTCTCCAAATTCACAAACTTACTTTTATCTCTTGTCATATGATGAGAACAACCACTATCAATTACCCATTCATATTTCTCTTCAACTCAAGTAGCTAGGGCTTTCTCCACATTTGTACAACTAGCAGATTCAATAGACCCAAGATTATTTTCCTTGATAGAAATAAACACAAATTCATCTTCACTTGCATTTCCTTTGTCAGATTCATCAATTGTTACACCTTCATCAGCAGCATAGTAACACTTCTTTTGGAATTTGGGCTTATTAAATCTTGGCTTGGAAACTCTCTCAGGACACCTTGATGCAATATGACCTATCTTATTGCAAGAGAAACATTTAATAGGAAACTTTCCCTTATACTTACCCTGTCCTTTGGCTTCTCTTTTCACAATCAATTTATTCTTCATCCAACTGTTTCATTTCATCCTCATACTTGAATGTATTTCTTGATGAACTTTCACCCGGATCATATCTCTGTCTATCTCTTCCAGAAGTAGTAGCCTTAAATGCAAATTCAACCTTAGGAAGGGAATCACCAAATTCACTCAACTCAAAAGTAGTAAGCTTACCAATCGACATATCTCTGGTAACATTTTTCATAGTTTAGAGTTATTCAATAGCACTAGCCTTGACTTTGTATGAATTAGGCAAAGATCTAAGCACTTTAGCAACAATTTCTGATTCATCTATCTATCCACCAACACATCTGATATCACACACAAGCTCATATACTCTTTGCATGAAATTAGTAACATTTTCATCATCACCCATTTTCAACTTTTCATATTTTCCTTTCAAACTTTGTAGCTTAGCAATCTTCACATTTGTATCACCTTCATACAAGGTCTCCAACTTCTTCCAGATCTCATAAGCAGTCTTCAAATCCATCACATTTTTCATCTTAGTATTAGTCAAAGCACTCAACAACGCCTCCTTAGCCCTAATATTATATTCAACATCTCTGATCTCAGCAGAAGTAGTAGGACCATTATGTGGAATAACATATATATTTTTTGTAATGCTCCAGTAGGGTTAACCAATGCATCTCAGATGGCACTCTGAGCTTTCCACAAAGAGTAATTTGTTCCATAAAATCTAGGACTATCCTTCTTATAAGTCGCCATCTTGGATCACCTCAAGCTATTAATATTCTTACAAGGAACCAAAAGCTTTGATACCAATTATTGGCAACTCAAGGGAAAACAACTAAGAGGGGGGGTGAATCAATTGTCACTGAATCTCAAACTTATTCAACTTATTAACCTTAATTTTAGATTTGATCATTAATCATGAAAGCATAAATGAACGATACATGAAAAGCACACATACCATTTTTTTTTACGTGCAAACCTTATTAGGGGGAAAAACCATGATGGAGGTAAATCCAAAAGATTATACCTTGTTAAAAGTATAATAAAATATGAATGGGGAATGCACATGCATTTAGGAACACTTCCTAGAGCTCACTACTCAAATACAACAAGGCTTACTGCCCAAGGAAGACACACTGTCTTACATAAAGATTCAGATTAAAACCATCTAGATGTGAATTGAGAAAATAGCATCTGCTAATGCCTGGTTACAGTTTTGGTTAAGCACATGAACACTTCTTCACTCTTCTTATCTCTCTGCTCTTCCTTCGAATGATCTAAACTTTATTCACACACAAGACTCATACACTTCACATTCGCACCTCCAACATACTTCCAAATGATAAAATGATCAATATTATATATCCGCAACAAGAAATTACATTGCTATAAGTTGACCACAAAAAGATGATAAAATAATTACAAATAGTCAGCCCAAAACAAATAAATATTATTCATGCGAATCAACCAAGGTCAACCATAACATAGTGAAGACCAAAAACAACATATCCAACATGAAAACATTTCAATTAATTTCTCCTCGAAGATCCACAACATGCTTTAACACCTTGTCGACCAAGAACATGAAAAACATGAACACGCAAGAGAAAATATTGGATCACGAGAACAACGATCAATGAGGACATGCTAGCAAGATAGAGAACAAACTAGAAACATCCACAAGAATCATGAAACACCAGAGAATAATCTACAAGAATTGAACTTACTGAAATCATAGAATCTTCAATCAGGAACACTAATTGAAGTGACAGAAAAATTGTCAGAATGAAAATCACCACAACTTGATCAACTCTTCATGTGGATCTCTAAAATTCAACATAGATAAACTAGACATACTCAACAAGAAACCCTTTAGTCCACAACCTTAGAACAACAACATACTAAACACACCGACAGAAGGAACTTCACTTCACCACTAACAACTTGTAGCACTTATTATAATTTTCTCAATATCCTCGACATATACAACTTCTAATGCAACAATGCTAATAGTGTTGACATCAATGACAACCACATATCAGCAACACAACCACAACATCCAACACAATCTTCTACATCTTCTAAGTTAGTTCCATCTAAGTATGTGAACATGGTTTCATTCACGTGTATCCCTCCTGAAAATGTGAGTGCGACACTTGAAATAACATTCCTCATATGATGAGCCTCTAAATAAAGAGCCTTCCCTGGTACACATTCCTACTTGGGTTAATGAAAATGTTGTAACTAGAATCTTAGTAGATCTGACGAGTCAGTTTAATGTGATAATGGAGGAAAATCTAATTATAAATAGCTTACACAAGGAGAGATACAAAGAGTCAAAGACCACCCTCCGTACCCATGATGGAATCTCGGTGGCCCCTATGGGCTCTATTTCTTTATCAATATTGGTAGGACCCAAGGTTGTTGATGCTTCATTAATTATCATTCTAGAGTTTGACCTATTTTGAGTTAGGATGGGTATCCCTTGGCTAGCCTCTATGAACATCATCAACTCTGTAGTTCATAAATGTTTAAAATTCCCTCATGAAGACATTGTGCACATTGTGCATGACACTAGCTATAAAATAGCTAGTGTGAAATGGGGGCCTATCACTAGATCACTTCTGGCCTACCTCGGTGGGACCTCTCTCTCTCCTAAGGGGTATTTTTTATATAAATCTTATGTTAAATATTAGACTAGGGGCTCAACATCAAAGGCTAGTTATCCAGTGTATCCCCATGCAATCTTTATAATAGCCTTTATGATGGCACGACAACAAGTTTCCTCTTCTACCCCATCCAAGGGAAAGGGGAAGCTTGCTCATGCTCTAGAGCCTTCTCCTTCTATATCTATAGTTCCATCTTCTTTTTCTCCTCATCTTACCACAACACCCTCATCTTCCACTCCTATCTTGTATGGGAAGTGAGATGGTGCTCGCATGGTGAAAAGTGAAGGAACAAGTTTTTGAACTTCTTGTGCTACCCATGGTACCATAACTCATTGTCTATGGTAGGGGGAAGTATTCCCATGGGGTAGGTCCTACTTCTCAACCTCTACAACCTCCTACTATTCCTCTTCATACCCCTAAGGCAAAGAATAAGAAGATACCCACCACCGAGGCACCTATTTCTATTTCTCCTCCCGTGGTTGTTTCTATTCCTGTGCTTCCTCCTCATGCTTCTACCTAGGAGACTATCCTTCCATTGGAATAGTTGTGAAGGATACTCTAGCGGATGAGAAACAACCTCTGATCTCTTCTTAGGCTACATCTTCCAGTGCTTGTAGCTGATGTAACTAGCTTGCACATGAGAGTAAGCATAGGAAAAAGGCTCTACCAATTGAATACACTGCCTTACCGAAGACAAAGGGGGAGCTAGTGGCATCTATCTTTGCATCTTCTACTACTGTTCTGTTTTCTTCTATTGTTTTTTCCTTGGTTCCCATTACCTATATTCTACTTCTGGCTTCTTTAATAGGTCTTGATGATGCTCACCCCAAAATGACGTAAGTTTTCATCACTCCCTCCATAAAGCCCCCTCACTTGATGTCCCTCCCAGAGGTTCATCCTTTGTCTCAACCCATAGACATGTCAAATACAATAGTGGTGTCTATTGTGGCTTTATCTTCTTCCTCTTCTTTTTCTTCTTCTGTGGGGATTATACATCCTCCACTAAAGTACAAGATGGATGATTACCTCACTGTGAGTGGAGGTCAGAAGAAGGGTTCACCTTCTTTGAAAGCTGATTTTATCTTGTTTTGTGCCATCGTCGTGACGGAGGTGGCTCCTACTTCCTTGGAGTTTGTCACTACCCCTCTTGATGAGGTTGGAAGTGGCTCTCGGGTGCCTCCTTCTCCCACACAATTAACACATGGAATTCTAGTGAAGTGCATGTTTAATTCAGTGGATGATATCCCAAATCTATCTTTGATCTTTGTAAGATCGATGAATTTTTCTTCAAAAGAGCTCGGTGAAGAAGATCTTCAGGGGCCTTCTTCCTTGGCCCTTTTTGTAGGTGATTTGGAGGGTATTGCTCTCGCTATCCTACCCTTGCAGGCTCATCTTCCCTCTTCTTACAATGATCTAGATTGGGAGCAAGATGACTTGTTGGTCGATGAGGACTAGAATGGTAAATCTTCTTTATCTGTAGATTAGATTTGTTTGTGTGTTTATGTTCCCTCATGCTTGTATTTTTGTGTTTGTGATCCTACATGGAGGACCCTTGCTACCCTTGTAGGTGATTGAATACAAGAACAAAAAAATTTCCATACACTTCTTCTATTTGTATCATCATTGTTCTATGTCTTGTGAAATTGATTCTTGATATTAGGGATGATGCAAAGCATTGGGGGCATTTAGGCCTTCTTCCATGTTGACACAATTTTTATTTTCATTTTTTCTTCATGTGCTCTTCTTCATGATATGAGAACTTTGGGGATTGATGATCGTTTGTTCATACACCATATTATATCTATTTATATCTATGAATAGATCTGACCCAAATTTCTTAGATCCCCTTGTCTCTTTATTTATTCATCTCTGTCTACTTCTTGATGTTGTCATTTTTATGTGTTGTCCCTCACATGTGTGTGACAACATACCACAAATATATCTTTCCATGTATCTTGTGCCACAACATCTCTACCTCTCCTTTCTCTCCTTAAGATGTCATGTGCTTCTTTGCACAACACACATCCTAAGAGGGGCTACCATGTTCTAATTTTTTATAAGGAAAATTCTTTCAAAAGGATTCATTGGTATAAATTTTTATTTAAAATGAATTCCTTAATAAAAGAATCCCTTATTGAAATCTCTCATTTTTCAAAATGTTGTATTCTCTCGAGGCTCCTGGATGAAATTTTCTTTCAAAAAGGATCTTGTATGGAAAAGAGTTTAAAAGTTTTATTTTGAAAAAGGAGCACTTTTTCTAAAATGAAAAAGTATGAAAAATTTCCTTTGAAAAGGAGCATTCTTTCCAATGGGTTCCTTGATGAAATATATTTCAAAAGGATACTTTGATGATAGAATAACCTATGAAAAATGTGGTGTCTTTCAATTAGAGTGTTGCTTTGAATGAGCCCCCATGGTGTCTTTAAGGGTTCACTACCGAAGGAACCCCATTTTGAAATATTTCTTCTCAAAATATCTCTTTGGTGTCTTATAATGTGTGTCTTTTATTGAATATTTGATGTCGTGTGTCTTGGTGTTAAACATCTTATACCCTAGAGCCTAGCTTGGGGGCAACCTGACTAGATCTGTGATCTAGGAGGATCTATGAAGCTTGAAAAATAAATTGTCTTGAATGCTCGAGAAGTTGGCACCATGGTGTAATGCTCAGAACTATGATTCCAATGCCACTTGAATCACAGAAAATAGAGTCCGTACATAAAAGTTACACCTAGTCAAAGTTGGGTCAAAAAGGAACCTGAGGCCGTCCAGAAAGGCAAATAAAATGATCAATCTAGAATCAATCAAAAATGGCATCAAATCGAAGAGTTCATCAAATCTATCCCAATGACTCTCATTTCATTAAAAATAGATCTTGGACGGTGAAGATATGGCCGGTCAAACTTCAGGGTTGAGTTTGTTGGTGGATCGTACGGATGCTGACATCAGCATGCTGACTCAGCAAATCGTACACTAGCATGGACCAATTGCAGAATGAAACATGGCATCCATACGTCGAAGTGGCATCTGAGTCAATGGGTGATGTGGTAGATCTAGTCAGTAGGTGATGTGACATTTTATACAATGAGTTGGCAATTGAGTTGTCTTTGCTAGTGAATCACATTGTGACACATGGAAGCTCCTGTGAGTGCCACGTGGCACCTCCTCCATCGGCGGTCGAGTTGTTATATTCACCAAAAAAATTGGTGGGGGTTGAACCCACGACCCCCACATTACAAGCGACAACCTCCACCATTGTGCCACACACACATACATTACATATAAATGGCATGTGTTTATTTTTTACATTTTAATTTTTTTAAATGGTTTTAGAAAAAAGACAGCGGGGAGGTTGGAAGCCATAACCTCCCTGATCCTAAAAGGTATATACACCCTTACACCACTATCGGTAGTTTAAATATATGTGGAGACCGGCGGTATAAGAGCCTTCCTTTAGGATGAAGCCTAAACCAAAATAACCACTAATGGTTATTTGTTAAATTTAAATTAAAATAAAGACAAAACCTATGAAACAAAATGAGCCTGAAGATGTAATGGGTTAAGGGCTTAAAACAAGAATTTGGTTTTTCTTTTAAATAAGGGGAAATTTCCAAAATTGTTGGTTTTAACCAAATAGGATAAACTTCCAGTATAAAAGGAGAAGCTAAGGAGGCATTAAACGACACATTCTTGGATCCAATTTTTCCAAGGAGAAGAGAATTTGAGGAGGAATAGGAGATTTTTGATGTAATAATGCTCCGATTCTATAGCAAAGCCTTTAGGAAAAGTCTTTTTCTTGCTTTTTGTAAATCAACCTTGTGGCTTTGAGAGCCTTTATGCAAGGTGAATTGAGTGAGGAATTTTATACCACGACTTTGTGGATAGGCTACAGAAGATTGTAAAGCAGTTTCCAAGAGGCTCTTTTTAGAGATTGTACTACATTTGGAGCATTGTTAATAGATTGGTTACTCAGTTGAGATAGACCTAGAGACGTAGTCCTCTCAGAAAAACTCCGTAATCAATCTTGTGTCCTCTTCTCTCTTTTTGTTCTGTGTTATATTTCTCTCTTTATTGTTCTTGTTGCTCCATTATTTAATGTATTTTCAGTTAATCTTAAGGCATTAAGGATTTGTTCACCTTTATGCACATTCACTTTAGCAACGTTTGTCATAGATCCCTTCCTGCATCAGATCAAGTGGTATCAAAGCCTAGTTTGGTTGGTTTTGCAAAAGTGATTGTTAGTTAGCTTGCTAGTTTAATTCCTTTGTTGGTTTGATAGTTTGTTGGTTTTCAGTGTCAGTGTGCAAGTTGACAGGTGGACATTTGGAGTTCTGAAGTAGAGATGGTACCAGAGAAAGGAGAATCATCTAGGGTGACATTGTCTCTATCTACATCCATGGTGGATGGTATATTTTCCATGAAGAGAATGGTTGAAGAACTCTACCGAGAGAATCAGGACAAGGTTGACAGGCTTTGGGAGCTGGAGGAAGCCAACCAGCACTTTCAATCTGAGAATGTTGAGCTTAGAGGTTTGCTTGAAAAGGAAAACAAGGAGAATCAAGAGCTGCATGCAAAGTTGTAGAAGCTCATGGAGGAGCAGCATAGGACGAGTCCTATTGCATCAGAGAATGTTGGCATATGTGATTTTTTCCCACATTCGAAGGATACTTTCTCATACTCTCCACTCATTCCATTTGGAATCTTGGATGCATCATCTACAACAAAGTCCACTAAAAAGAGTCTGAAGTTAGGATTTGATTGTGGTCATGGGAAGTGGTCCAATTATGGCTCAAGTCAGGAGAATGTTGGTCAGTGTACTTTTTACTGATATGTGGAGTACCTAAAAATTTTCAATATTACTAGTAACCAAAGTGGTTACCTAGAAGAGTCTCGTGCATCAAATTAGGTGGAAAATGATCAGAACTCTATGTTTGAAAGGCACACCAAGGGTAAATGCCTTGGGATCAATGAATAAGGCATGATCAATCTTGTAGAGGTTAAGAGGAGACTTCATTATCAAGGACTGAGATATGGAGAGACTGGAGAATCCTCCAAAGCCTTTAAAAAGGAATCTCCTTAGGCACAAACTTCAAACTATGGTAGTGGAAGTGAAGTTGATTATTTTCCAAAGAAGAAAGCAAAGAGGAAGGAAAAATCCCATAACTACTACACCCACTGCAAGATAAGTAGGCATTGGATCAAGAAGTGTTGGAAGCTGCATCTAGAGCTTCGACACTCACCTAGGCCCATTGAGGGACCTAACCAACAAAAGGTTGTTAAGGAAGAGGTGAAGGTGGTACCGAAAGCCATTATCCCTAAGGCGAAGGTGAAGGCGACACCTGAGGCTATGATCCCTGAGGCAGAGGAACCTCAACCAGAAAAGGAAAGTGCTTTTGACCATCTCCGTAAGAGCTGGGAAAACCTATCATCTAAATAGTTGTATCAAATTTGTTTTATTATTATCTCATTAATAAATATCCCATTGTGATTATGAGCTAGGTGATACAAGTAGACAAGGTTTTTGTAGTAGAATCATTATGCTATTTGCATGAAGTTGAATTTTATTGGAATTGAGATTTTGAAAGGTTGTTTAAGCCTTATCTCATGTAATTAGAAAATAAAATGCTTGGAGAATTATTTTTACAGAATGGAATATTTTTGAAACTGAAGAGTGCTTAGTTGATGATAATTTTGGAGGGAAGAAGATGTCCATTGTTCCTATTTAAGGAAAAGAAGCACTTGATGAAATTCAATGAAAGGTGGATAGATTTGGATGATCACTCCATGTTGTGACTCAGAGTTGTAGAGAACGACCGAGAAGTTACCTGCATGTTCTCAACTTTAAGACTTAGTCCGACTCAGCCAATTAAAGATCAAGGCTCTTGAAGGTCTTTTTCTATGGCCTTGTTGCTTAGGTGAACATAGATAGAGCTGTATGGTGAAGCTCATAATTAGCTATTCCAAAGTACAATGTTGAGAAGGAATGTTTCAGGCTGAGGCACAATTGCCATTACTCATGCAGTTTGCAAATGAGGAGGAGAATCATAATCATGCCCAAGAAATTGGCTAGGCTAGTATGCAGAATGAGAACCACCACTATGAGAAGCACTGAGAGACAGGTTTATCATGCTCGGTTTTCTTCTTGATTTTTGGTATGTCAATTTTCATTTTGAATTGCATCCTTTGTAGTCCTAGTGTTTCTGAAATGTAAGACCTATAGGGGCGGATGTGGCCATAGGTATACTCATATTGACCATGCATTGCTAAAGTATAAGACCCTAGCAGGCGGATGTGGCAATGTATGCTTTCTTGATATCGTCGAAGTGTAAGACCCCTAGAGGGTAGATGGGATAGTATCAAGGCATAGTCGAAGTGTAAGACCCGTGGAGGGAAAATGTAAGTTCCAAAGCATGGTGGAACCAAGACTGGAATCATAATTAGTTGTCAAAGGTGGAGCCAGTAGTAGCATTGTAGTGAAGCTTTGAAGGTGACAACAAATTTGATCCGAGCTGAGGGAGTCAAAGGTTCTACAAGACAACTTTTGGAGGACCAAAAGCTCTTTACTGGGGAGGTTTGATCTAGGAGGATCTATGAACCTTGAAAAATTAGTAGTCTCCAATTCTCAAGAAGTTGGCACCATGGTGTAATGCTTGGAAGCACGATTCCAACGTCGCTTGAATCGCAGAAAATGGAGTTTGTATGCAAAAGTTACACTCGGTCAAAGTTGGGGTCAAACAGGAACCTGAGGCTATCCAAAAGGGAAAAAAATTGATTGATCTAGAATCAATCAAAAATATTATCAAATCAAAGAGCTCATCAAACTGATCCCAATGACACTCGTTTCATCGAAAACGGAGCTTGGACGACGAAGATATGACCGGTCAAATTTTAGGGTTGACTTTGTTGGTGAATCATACAGATGTTGACATCAACATGACATCAACATGTTGACTCAACAGACTGTACACTAGCATGGACCAATTGCAAAATGACATGTGGCATCCGTACATTGAAGTGGCATCTGAGTCAATGGGTGACATGGTAGATCTAGTCAGCAAGTGATGTGGCATTTCGTACAATGAGTTAGCAATTGAGTTGTCTCTGCCAGCGAATCACATTGTGACATGTGGAAGCTCCTGCAAGTGCCACACGACACCTCCTTGGTCGGTGGTTAGGTTGTTATATTCACCAAAAATGTTTGGTGGGAGTCAAACCCGCGACCCCCACGTTACAAGCGGCAACCTCCAGCATTGTGCCACGCGCACATACATTACATATAAATGGCGTGCGTTTATTTTTGATATTTTAATTTTTTAAAATGGTTTTAGAATTAGAAAAAAGACAATGAGGAGGTTGGAACCTACAAACTCCTCGGTCCTAAAAGGTATACACACCATTACACCACTGTCTGTAGTTTAAATATATGTGGAGAACGACGGTATAAGAGCCTTCCTTTAGGCCAAAGGCTAAACCAAAATAACCACTAATGGTTATTTGTTAAATTTAAATTAAAATAAAGACAAAACCTATGAAACAAAATGAGCCCAAAAATGTAACGGGTTAAGGGCTTAAAACAAGAAGTTGGTTTTTCTTTTAAATAAGGGGAAATTGCCAAAATTGTTGGTTTTAACTAAATAGGCTACACTTCAAGTATAAAAGAAGAAGCTAAGGAGGCATTCAACAACACATTCTTGGATACAATTTTTCCAAGGAGAAGTGAATTTGAGGAGGAATAGGAGATTTTTGATGTAATAATGCTCTGATTTTGTAGCAGAGCCTTTAGGCAAAGTCTTTTTCTTGCTTTTTGTAAATTAGTCTTGTGGCTTTGAGAGCCTTTATGTGAGGTGATTTGAGTGAGGAATTTTGTACCACGACTTTGTGGTCAGGCTACAGAAGATTGTAAAGCAGTTTCCAAGAGGCTATTTTTAGATATTGTACTGCATTTGGAGCATGTTAATAGATTGGTCACTCAGTTGAGATAAACCCAGAGACGTAGTCCACTTGGATGAACTCCGTAATCAATCTTGTGTCCTCTTCTCTCTTTTTGTTCTGTGTTATATTTTTCTCTCTTTATTGTTCCTATTGCTCCATTATTTAATGTCTTTTTAGTTAAGCTTAAGGAATTAAGGATTTGTTCACCTTTATGCGCATTCACTTTAGCAACGTTTGTCATAGATCCCTTCCTGCATCGGATCAATCTACCCTTCTGTGACTGTCCTGTAATGTAGTTTGCAATAGTCATAGGATTATCTACTTGACAAGTGTATTTGATTAGGTTGTGTCTTATCATGATGGCTTGTGTGTCTTATGATTAGCTTTTTTTCCTAACATGTTTTGTCTCCAGCCTAGCATATTTATGGTGAGATCACAACTAGCTTTGTAGGACTGAAAACCTATGGAGCTCCCTCTTTCATGTCCAGGTATGTTGAATCAAATATTTTTTTCCTTGAAATTATTGGTATATTCTCTTCAACCCCTTTCTACTTTAGCTCTGATACACATTAACATGTATGCTCGCTAAAGTGGGGAAAATGTAATGTGGTAAATTTTCAACCTATGCAAATTTCCCATTTATTTTACCCTTACCTTAGAAACTATAAGTTTGATTATGAAAATGCCATCGCCATCTTTCCATTACTTCCATGTAGCCTTTTCTTTTTGAGTCAATGGATGAATTTTTTTGGGGGATAGGTGCATGCCAAGCAGATGTGCATGCACTGTGTTGTCATCCTGGCAGGATTCGTGCCTTTGGAATTTGCAGAGGCATTACATTTTTGGCTAGCCATGAATGAAATGTCCTTTGTGAACTCTTGACCAATGAAAATCATCCCTTACCTCCATTTTGCTAATTCAAACTCATTCTTTCATGCTTGAAAGTTCTCAAATTCACTCTCATACTGCTTCATTTTTTCTTTAGCTCTTCTTCATCATTTTCTTGCTTCTTCTTGCTACTACAAACTCTCTTCTTGGACTCTACAAAATTTTCTCATGGCAACACCATTTTTTTGTAGGGTCTACGAAGCTCCATTTTGTTGGAAAGGTGTAATCTCTCATAATCTTCTCCTCTCATCCTTGAGTGCTAGTAGAATGGAAGGTGATATTGCTCTTTTTATTTACTTGCATCATTGTGTCTCATAGAGTAGCATTTAGGCTATCTTTGCACTCTATCTAATAGTTTCTTTTTCCATTATTTCTTTATCGATTTTCCCTATATCATGGAATTTTGGCTGTCCATGGAGGTGGGAACACCAAAATAGGGGTTTGACTATGACAGACCTCAAAAAATAGCCCAACATTTTCCCTTTTTCTATTGTGTAGGCGTTGGTTCATCCATTTAGAGTTATAGTTGAAGAATTGGATTTTGTATGAATGGTATCTTTTCCTACTCTTTCTTTGTCATTTTTGTACTAGAATAGCTTTTCAATATTCTTCTTTTTGTACTTTCTATTTTTTGTGTTTTCTTTGTCAAATTGTAAAACCTCAATAGTCAGGTCTAAGCAGGCCCTTTGTGTTTTCTAATTTTTTTATCAAACCTCTATTCATATAAAATGCCACTAGGTCCTTGAGACGTCAACATGATGCGCTAGAGTTTGGTTCTCAATATTTCATCCTCAAACAGTGAGTTGTTTGGTAAGCGGTCTAAAATTTTTGTTGTTGACTCAATTGAATTCTAAAACACCTATTAAATAACCCAAGGTATTTTAGGGAAATTCATTCCTTGGGGCTCTCCCATGACCTAGAGCCTTAGGGGTGACAAATCCCCCTACTCTATAGTATAAGTTATGACACATTGTATATGCTTGATGCATGCAGTGTTGAGTGCAATAGTATTTATGTGAAAAACAAGTCTATGGAAGAGGTGTTCATCTTTAGTAGATGGTCATGGCTTTTGGGTACTCGAGGGTGCTCTATCTTAGAAATCAAAGTTGCCGCTAGAATATAAACTATGTTATGGCACTAGATTCTTGGCCACATTGGAGAAAAGGGTCTAAGGAAATTGAAAAATAAAAACCTTGTTGAATGGTTGTCTGGTTGTAATCTTAAATTTAATTTATGTGAGCATTACATTTATGGAAAACAAAACCATGTTTAGTTTTACTCAATTTCTCATAAATCTTGTGGTGTAATGGATCTTATTCATTCTAATGTGTTTGATCCTATAGATGTTTCTTCAATTAGAAAATCCACATATTATGTTTTACTTATTGATGATTATAGTAGGACATGGGTATATTTCTAAAGAGTAAATCTAAAGTTTTCAATCAATTTAAAGAATTTAAAGCAATGGTTGAGTTGTAAACTGGAAAGAAAATAAAATATTTGATGACTGATAATGGTAGTAATTTTTTCTCTAATAATTTTGATAGATTTTGTAAAGATTGTGGTATTCATAGACAAATATAACTTCATATTATCCATAATAGAATGGAGTTACAAAAAGAATGAACATGACACTAATGGAGAAGGCTAGGAGTATATTGAGTGGTGCTCGTCTAAAATAAAGTTTTTGGGATGAAGTTGTTGCCACTACCTATTACCTGATTAACAGGTCTCCTACATCATCTATTATTGATAATATGCCTATAGAGGCATGGTTAGGTCACAAGCCTTAATTAAGACATCTTAGAGTTTTTGGTTGTGTGGCATATGCACATGTGCCAAAGGAGAAGTGAAAAAAGTTGGAGAATAAGATTGTAAAATGTATCTTCATCAGAACAGTTATGGTGTGAAAGGATACAATATTTGGGATCCTATTGCACAAAAGGTAGTATATAGTAGAAGTGTTATTTTTAGAGAAACTAAGCCTTCTTCTATTACATTGCAACCAAAAAAAAGAATCATGAAGATGTGATTCAATTTCTTTCTACACCTGAGAAAGTTGAATCAAGGCACATGGATAGAAAAGAAGTTGAGGAGATATCATCTAGCTCAGAATCTTTAGAAGAGGAGAAAGAACCTCCAACTCAGCTTGTTCATAGGTCTAAAAGGCATAGATAACCACTTGAAAGGTATTCACCTAATGATTGGATATGGATTTTTTAATACTAACATGGATGAACCCAAATCGATAGAAGATGCATTAGGTATGAATGGTGCAAAATCCTAGAAGATTGCTATGGATGAAGAAATGACAACTTTGAAAAATATTGATAGATGGGATCTTGTACCATTGCATGAAGGAACAAAACATGTTGGTTGAAAATGGGTATTCAAGAAAAATATTGGTTCATATGGAGGTATTGAGATGTACAAAGTGAAGTAGGTTGCAAAAGGTTACTCTCAAGTTGAGGGTGTTGATTATGGTGAGATATTTTCTCTTATTGCCAAAATGACATCTATTAGATTTTTGATTTCTATTGTTGTTGCTTATGATTTAGAGGTTGAGAAAATGGATGTGGAAATTTCTTTACTTCATGATGACTTAGAGGAGTATATTAATATGACACAACTAGAGCACTATGTGGTGAAAGGTAAAAGTAAATTGGTTTACAAATTGAAGAAATATTTGTATGGAATAAATCAAAGTCCTAAGATGTGGTAACCAAAATTTGATACATATGTGTTGAGTTTGGGATTTGAGCATTCTAAATCAAATCATTGTGTTTATTATAAAATTGATGGTGCTCATGTCTTGTTTATTGCATTATATGTTGATGATATGTTATTTATTAATAAAGGGAAATGTATGATTTCAGAACTAAAATCTCAACTTGTAGCTAAATTTGAAATAAAAGAGGTTGGTGCAGCTAGACAAATTGTTGGGATAGAAATTGGAAGAGATAGAGTGAGCATAAAGCTATGGCTTGGCCAAAGTAAGTATGCCAATTCAATTTTATAGAGCTTTGACATGCAAGATTGTAGACCATTGTGTGTTTGTTTTTCAGTTGGAACAAAGTTATATTTTTAAAATTGTCTAACATTCCCATCAAAGATGGAAGACATGAGTAGAGTGACTTATCAAAGTGTAGTTGGAAGTTTGATGTATGCTATGGTTTGTACTAGATTAGATATTTCCTAAGTAGTGAGAGTTATTTCTAGATATATGTCTAATTCTAGTAGAGTTCATTGGGATGCAATTAAAAGAGTCTTCAAATATTTGCATGGTACCTCAGAGTATTCCTTGTGTTATCATAGTAATTTGATTGAAGATGATATTTCCCTTGATATTCATGGTTATGTGGATTCAGATTGGGTAGGTAATGTTGATAGTTGACAATCCACCAGTTCTTATGTATTTACTTTGTTTGGTGGTGCAATTAGTTTGATGAGTAAGCGATAGGTTGTGATTGATTTGTCTATTAAAGAAGCTGAGTATATGGTAACTACTCATGATTGTAAAGAATCCATTTGGCTTAAGAGACTATGTTCAAATATTGGAATAAAACAAGGTGCAATGAAAATTTATTTTGACAATCAGAGTGTAATATGTCTAGCTAAGAACCCAAAATTTCATGCCAGGACCAAGCACATTGATGTACATTATCATTTTGTTAGAGATATGGTTGAAGATGGTAGGGTGAAGCTGGTTAAGGTAGAGACTTTGATGAATGTTGTTGATTCTTTAACTAAGCTTGTAAGCATAGAGAAATTCATATGGTGTTTGGAATCTATGGGCCTTTTGGCCCATAGTCATTAAGAGATGATGTTTATACTCTCTCTAGTTGCTCTTTCAAGGTGTTCAAAAAGTGGGTTATTTGTTGGGAAAATATGTCTCAACCTTGCAATTACATAAAGTGTTGTTGATAGGTAAGCGTGGGGGGGAGGGGGGGAAAAGGGGTTTGGGGGCCACGTGCCCCAAGAGGGCTCAAGGGAAATGCCCCAAAAAGACAAATTTTATGTATATTTTATTATTGTAAATCTAGACCATTTATCATTAGGTCTCAAATCTGATGGTTGATATTTTACTGGCTTGAATTTCCCTCGAAGAAAACCCTATTTTATGAGGGCATTTTATTACAACTATGTATTGTGATGTATTCTAAGAGTATGATAGCGGTCGTGTTGCCTCTGGATCTCTGGTTGGTGATACTCCTATGAGAAGGTTTCTCTACAAGCATATTGTAATATTTGTGATTTATGAATAATACATTGGGTGGCTTTTGTAGCATGGATTTTTTTCTCTTGAAAGGGTTTTCCCCACGTAAATCACTATGTTGTGGTATGCATGATATTTATGTTTATTTTTATATAAGTTTTTGTAACTGTGGTAAAGATCTGTAAATTTTTGCATTATCCTCCTGTCAATATTAGTGTAGGAAGTCGTTCTGCTACCTAAGCTTCCTTAAATTCATGAGGCCTCTTCCTTCTTTGATTCTACATGGGTACCTCACAAGCCTTGTTGTTGAGACCCATTCATGCTTTTTTGTTTTTTATGCATTGTGTTTTTTACATTTTTAAACTAATCCCTATGTTACACTTAAGGGGGTGTTAGAGTAATCATGTATTAGGTAATAATTAATTAAATTTTAATTAATTATTATGCAAATTTATTTATTCTCATGCACTTTTAAAGTTAAACTTAGGAGTACCCTTTTTGTGTTAAATAGAGAGCTAATATTAGATCATTTTGTATCATCACATAGGATGATGGCATTTTTCATGATCTAATCCATTTTTCATTTAGGGTTGCTATTATAAATCTCTCTCTCTCTTTGTATTATTTCATTCTGTAAGTATTTTCTTGTTGAGGAATAATAAATCATTATTTTATAGAGTGCTTGCATGGAATGTGTTTTTGTTCATTGTTTGATCTTACATCTCATGATATTCATAATTCTAACATAAAGCAATAGTACAAACACTTAAGAAATAGGGACATTACCCACAAACTAAGGATTTTGTGTTGTACATGAATCACCAAGTATTGTAGTATATAAAAAACCAAAGTAAGTTGAGTAAAAAGGTTATGAAGTGGGTTGAGTTTCTTCAAAGCTATTCTTTATTTTAAAACATAGAAGTGGTAGATCAAATCAAACAGTTGATGCATTAAGTTGAAGATGTTTTTTGTTGAATGAGCTAAGAGTGAATGTTGTTGGTTTTTATTTAATGAAGGATTTATATGATGAAGATGTAGATTTCAAGGAAGCATGGGAAACATGTAAGATTCTAGTAGATAAGAATAGAACTCCATGGCTAGAGTATTTTATTCAAGAAGATTTTTGTTTATGGGAAAGAGATTATGCATCCCTTAGGGATCAATGTGAGATAATTTGATTCAATAAAAATAATATGGAGGTATCAATGGGAATTTTAAAGTAGATAAGATATTAATACATATGAATGAAGGGTAATTTTAGCCAAGCATGAGTGTGGATGTGAATAAATAGTGAAATATTATTGTATTTGTCAGTATGCTAAAGGAGGAAGGCAAAATACAAGATTGTATCAACCATTGCCTATACTAGAAAGATTGTGGGAGCATATCAATATGGTTTTGTTCCTAGATTACCAAGGATATAAAAAGGTAACAATTCAATATTTCTTGTCATAGATCAATGTTCAAAGATGGATCATTTTATTCCATGTAAAAAGTCTCATGATGCATCTCATATAACCGCACTTTTTTTCACTGAAATAGTGAGATTACATGAATTGTTGAAGAGTATTTTCTCTAATAGGGACATAAATTTTGTTGACCACTTTTGGTGTACATTGTGTAATAAATTGGATATAGATTTAGGATTTAGTTTAGCCTATCATCCCCAAATTGATGGACAAACATAGTTTTTCAATGGGAGTATGAGATTTTTTTTGAGATTCTTAGTAGGGGATAAACCTCATCAATGGGATTTGATATTGACACAACTTGAATTTTCTTATAACTAGCACTTGCACCAATGAGGTGCAATGCTTACGTCGATAGGCTGATTGGCAGATTTAATGGGAGTCAAAAGGGTTGGGGGCATTCAAAATGGTGTGTACGAAAGTGCGTGAATGAGCAGTGGATACAAGTGTCTCAGACACTCAAAATGGACGTGACAACCGCAATTATTAGAACCTCTCTACTTCTCTCTCTATCACCTCTCTCTATCACTTCTCCCTCACTCTCACCCTCTCTCTATCTCTCCCTCCCTCCCTCCCTCCCTCCATCCCTTCGTCCCTCCCTCCTTTATCTTTGTCTCTTGTTTCATCTCTACGTCTGTCTCTATCTCTACATCTCTACATCTAATATGTCTCTATCTCTATCTCTAGATCTCATCTCTATCCTCATCTCTATATCTCTATCTCTATCTCTATCCTATCTCATCTCTCATCTCTATCCTATCCTATCTCTCATCCCATCTCTATCCTCTATCTCTCATCTCTCATCTCCATCTCATCTCTCATCTCTATCCCCATCTCTCTATCTCTGTCTCATCATCTATCTCCTGCCTTTGTGCATTTTTCTCTCCATCTCTTTGTCCTCTCTATCTCTTTGTCTCTCTTTGTCTCTCTCTCTCTATCCTCAGATATGTCTCATCTCTAATTCTCTATCTCTCCTCTATCTGTCCCATCTTTGTCTCTTTGTCTCCTCTCCAGGTCTTTTTGTCCCTCTCTCTCTCCCTCCCTCCCTAAATCTCTCTATCTCGCAATTCCTCTTCTGTCTCTCACCACTCTCTCTATCCCTCCCTCCTTTCCCTCTAATTTTCATTCTCCCTCCCCTCTCTCCTTCCCTCTCTAATTTTCTCTATCTCCTCTCTCTCTCCTTCACTCTATAATTTCTCTATCACCTCTCTCTCTCACCCACTCACTCTATCTCTTCCTTCCACCCACATTCTCTCTACTTATATCTAAACCTATCCTCTATACTCCTTCCTCTCTGTCTCTCCCTCCTCCTTTCCCCCTCTCTTTAATCTCTCTACACATTCCTCCTCTCTCCTCTCTCTCTATCTCCACCATTCTCTATGTCCCTCTGTTCTTCCCTCTCTAATTTCATCTATGTCCCCCTCTCCTTCCCTCTCTATTTTTTTCTAACTCCCCCCCTCTCTCTCCCCTCTTTCTATTTCTCCTCACCCTCTCTTTTCCTAGATCTCTCTCTACTTTTATCTATCTCAACTATCCCTCTCTTTACCTCTCCCTCCCTCCCTCCCCCTCTCTCTCTATGTCTCTCTCTTCCTTCTACCCACCTTCAATCTCTACTTCTGTCTATCTAACCTATCCCTCTATACCTATTTTTCTCTACCTCCCCCCCTCCTTCCCTCTCTCAATATCTCCACTATCCTCCTTACCTCCCCACTTATCTCTCTCCCCCTTCCTTCTCTACTCTCTTTCTCTCTATCTTACCTCTCTCTCCCTACCTATCCCTCCCTCCCTCTCTCTCTCTACCTCACCTCTATCTAACCTCTCTCTCCCTCCCTCCCTACATCTCCTTCCTTCTCTACTTCTCTCTATCTCCCCCTTCCTTTTCTCTCTTTGCTACTCTTTATTTTTCAAGAAACAAGGTAAATTAGAAATTGAGGGAAATTAAGATATGAAGTTGGAAATCCAATGTTTCTTTGGTAAAATTTAAATTTAAATATTTTTTAAGGGCTAACATTTATAGTAGTCTACCTTGCTTTATCAATAATATTATGGTTTAATATATTTTATCTTTTTACTCGATTATTTATCAAATAAATTTGAAATCATGTGGGAAATCATCCAAAATAAATAGATACATTATCAATACATTAAATAAAATTACATCATACTAAATCTATTATACATTTTATTATTACCTTACACCCTTAATAAAAAAGCTCCAATTGAAAACCTATTTAACTAATAAATTAAAATATTAAAATTATCCTTGGTATTTATCTAATCCATTTTAAATGCTTAGTATATGTAAATAAATGTTGGTTCTTAATGGATAATTGATACAAATATTTTTTCTCATGATTGAGAGTTTATTTTAGTCTTGATTCACTCTTCACTCCACTGTATTTGGTCCTCCCATTCTCTTGAATCTCAATTAGCTCTTCAATCTTATATCTATTAGATCTCTAGTCTTCTCCAAATTATAATAGACAAGAATAATAGCCTTACCATTCATGATGTTCTATTTTCACATAATGGGTTCAAACCCTCAATCCGACCTCTACTTTACCATCTTTTGCTAGGAGAGCAAGAATGACTTGATGAATTTTTTAAAAAAAAGCTACAATGCATTTTCTATCTAGAGTTTGACTCATGTGTAGTGCTTGTGTTGATTCTTATCATCACATGATCCTATACAACCAAGGGAAAAAATAGGAAAAGAAAAGGGTTCATTTTGGGATGAATGTTGGAAAGTAGAACAATGAACATGTTGAAGAATATGATGATAGATTAGAGGATGGAGAGGAAGAAGAGGGTTCAAAAGGGATGTCTAAGAAAAACAAGCATGCAAAAGAATAGGAAAATCCCCTTATTCCTACCTTGAGATGATTGATGATAATAAAATCTAGCTGTTAGGTATAGCCCACAAATTTTGTTATGTATTTGTTTTATTATGTAATTACAATGAATTGATATATTTAAGGGAGACTATCTCTTTATCTAGGATGCTAAGTATTGTATGCAAGCCATGTATAAGTGGATATGGAACTGATTTGTTGATGTAGATTAGGTAGGTGACCTATATACTTGAATGTTGGGTAGTGGTTATGTGTTATCTATTGCAATTACTTGGATGAGTAAGAGGAAACTAACAATTGATTTTCCCACTACAAGTAAGTAGTGTATATGGATACTAAACATGCCTCTAAGGAGGCATTATGTTTACAAAGAGTATGTAACTTAGTTATTGCTTTTCATTATAGGGATTTGCATGAGGTGAAGAAAAATATAGAGAAAAGCACCATAAATTATAAGGAATATGTTGATATGAATAGGAGAGGGCATAAATTTTAGGTGGGAGATCTAGTTATGATACATTTGAGGAAGTAAACATAACCTCAAGGAACATATAATAAATTGAAATGCAAGAAGATAGGACCATACAAGGTTTTGAAGAAATTTTCATCCAATGATTATGAGAATGAGCTTCCTCAAGGAATAGGTATTTCCCAAATTTTCAACGTACCTGTAATGTCCCCTTTTCTAAAAATAGCAATTACTATTTTTAGTAAACCCAATTTTCAAAATTGCCAATTAAGACCTATGGGTAAATTAGGTAAATTAGATTTTCAAGATAAATTTATAAAATCATATTTGGGGAAAAATTCATATTTATTTTAATTTTATTATCATGGGTCCAAATGGGGCATTGGAAATTGGGAGGAGTTATTTTGGAGAATTATGGAAAATTAAGTTGTAAGACTTCAATAAACACATGGAAATTTACATGGGGCAATTGATGGCGAGAGTTAATTTCTTAAAATGAAAGATTACTCTTTTGGGGCATGGGATTTGGGCACCCAAGAAGCTTCATGAGGAAGGCAACACATATAAAATACATTTTTTGTATTTTGGATTCATTCTATGCATGTTATTTTCATAGGTTGTGATATTTTCTTCTGAGGCTAGGAAACTAAAGAAGGAAGAACTCCAAGGTTGATAAAATAAGGAGTCATAAGCTTGAAGGTAGTGGTTTTTATGGTCTCTAGGATCATATTCATATAGAGTTTGACATTGTGCTTCATCGATTTCAATTTAGAGTATTTATTTTAATATTTGTAGATGTAGTTTTGAGAATAAGTGAGTTGTGTGTTTCAGTTTGTTATTGCTATAGATTTCAGCATATATTTGTATCCATGACATATCTTGATGTAATATTGCTACTTAGATTATTAGAGTTTGGTTTGATGAGTTGTGTTGAGTTTGGAATCCGTTTGGTGCATATTTTAGCTTGCATTTGTGAGGTTTCTCTATGTATTTTCTTGTAGTTGTAGTTTGATGTTAACTTATGTTTATGAAAGTAAATATGATGTATTTCCATGGTATTATAATTCTTATGTCATCATATTTTATTTTCATTCCATTTTGTGGTGGAATTGCTCATTTTGGTGAAGTTTATCTCATACCCAATTTCACCGTTTATTACAATTTATATTCCTAAGGAAGCTAATATTTATTTGTAAAATAAAAATGATATAATTTTGATCAAGGGAAATTACAATGGTATCAGAGCCATGATATTTCTAGCCTAAGGGTTTGATAATAATTTTCAATAGGAAAGAAGAGTTAAAAGATGACTAATCACATGGAAGAATTGACTAGAAATCTAGAAGCCATCAGAGAAACATATATTAATCAAGATGACTGATTTAGAAATGCATTCCCATTTAGTGATTATATCACTCAGATGCAAAGCATGATGGCCATCAAGGGACATGTGTAACATTCATACTATAATAGAAGAGATCTTGGGAGAAAAGTCACAAAATATTCAACCCCAACTTTTGATGGATTAGACAAGATCTTAGTCAGAGCATGGTTATTTGAGATGAAAGATAATTACTTCCTTAGTTCTATGGAGGAAATTTTTTTCATTGAGTATGAAATATTACATCTTGAAGTAGTTTCTCATAATTGGTGGTACCAAGGTGTGAACACCTAAGTCCACATTCAGGTAGATTCTTTTGATGAATTTTGTCAAATTATGATTGATATATTTGAGCAAAAGGTTGAAGTGGAGAAGATAGTTGTAGAAGAGTTGATAGCAGGAGATTCTAAGGCATTGAATTATTTGAAGAATGATGAATGTGCGATAAAATCCCATAATGAATCTTTGGTAGTACATGGAATTAATATGGATAAGGTGGTGCATAAAGAACTAGAGATAGTGAGAGAAACACCTGAGACACAAATTCAAGATATGGAAGAGTTGGTGATGATGCAACTTAAAGAAAAATTAGATTTGCAAAAGGAAGAAAAAGTTCAACCAGAGGCACTCCAAGCCATGGTGGTTGAAGGTAATGTTTCTTTAATTAAAGAAAATATTTAAGTTATTTTTAGTGAGCTTCCATTTTAGGAAAATGTAAGTATGGAAAGGAAGGATCTAGTTCCAAGTGAGAATGGTCAATATAATAGCTATGTTGATTACATGATGGATACTATATCTAAACCTTATCCTATTAACGATTTCCATTATGAAAGTGGAATTTTAATTGTGAATTTATCATAAATTTCTAAATTAGCAAAGGAAGATTTTAGTTCTAGGAAGTTGGAGCATGACTCTCTCAAAAAGGTAATGACACATGAGAAGCATAATGAAAAATTTCACCTTGATAACAACAATCAAACCACTTTTACTTGGAACCCAAGTGTTCTAGAACCTAAGAAAGATAAGGGTCTATTATGGAATGAATATCCCTTTCATTCTGATGTTGTTTCAATTTCATCTCAGAAGACATGTAGGGAGGTTAACATTGAGGAAGCTAAGGCTAAAAGGTATGGTGATGATATTAAACATAAATTTGATTTGCTTTTTCTTAGTGTTGATTCTAATAAAAGTTATATTAGTTTTGATTTTGATCAAAGTCATAGAGTCCTTGGTTATGAGCATAGACATAGTAGCCTTTTTTATCCTCAACCAGATGCTACACATTTTCATCAAATGGGTAAAGGAGAAGTTTACGAGGATTGGGATATCCATGGTGTTGTTGGTAATAAGTATGAAGAAGGTTCTAACTTTGGAATGCATTATAATTTACAAAAACCTAACATGAATGAGGAAAGTTTTAGGAAACTACTCTTGGTGTCTGCTAAAAGTGTAGTTCAAGTTTTATCTAGTTTTGATTATATCATAGTAGTGTAGCATAAGCATGATTGAGAATGCAATTTTAATTTGATACAACCACTAAGGAGATTAAAAATTTCAATATCGAAACATGTGGTATGTAATGTATTCTACCTCTTGAGTACTCAAAAATAGTTATGTGTGTGTGATGGTTGCATTCCACGAGTGTCTTTTCGTAGAATCATTATTTTAGAAAAATAAAGATTACACGTAAAGGGAAAGACATGGTGTATGGAGGTGCACCTAAGGAATTATGGAAGTGAACACATATATGAAGAATTCTTGCAAGGGAAAAGTTTCATTGATAACAAGATGTTTGGTGATGAAGGATATGCATGCTATCTCATTTTATGGTAAGAATCATAGTCTTCATTTTGATATTCACATGTTTCCAAATTAGCATAGCATAGTGTTTAGTAACATATTCCCAGGATCACCCTTGGTTAGAGGATTTCAACATGTCATATAGTTGAAAACTAATTTAAATCAGGTATCCATGTGAGAGAATGATGTGACATACTTTGACCAAGACACTAACATTTAGGGCTTACAAGAAGATGCAGAAAAAGAATCTATAGAAGGGATTGAAAGGGTAAACAACTCATGTCATGCAATTCTCATGTTAGATTCTTTTGTGGAAGGATATGATGTTTCAGGGAATGGTATTTGGGATTCCTTAATGGAAATGTTGGGCTCCATTCAATTTGAGAGAAAGAAGTTGACATATGCTACACTGTGTTTATGAGGAGTTACAAGATATATTAATAAAGGGGAATTCATGTGAGAAGGAACAACAGTGGAAGAAACTCAAGGGAAGTGGTAATGATTTAAATATCATGCATCTTAGAGGATCATGTGAAATACTTTCTATCCAAAAAAAGAAAGAAGTTACAAAATTGATGGGAAGACCACAAGAAGCTTTGGTTAAGTTTGTGAAGGTAACCATATCATGCTATGTACTTTTTATTTCAAATTTCTTACCATCTTTGTCTATGAGATGTGATGTTGTAGGAAATGAGTTGTTATAATTGTATTGTAAAGGAGGATCTCCACAAAGTTTGAAAGCATGGAGAGTGAAGTTTCAAGAAATGGTTTCAAATTCTTCTCCAAGCCATTTAGCTTGTTGAAGAAAATAATTTATGGGTTGCTGATTTTAAAGAATTTCAGAGGTGTGTAAATGTTAGTGAAGATATTTTCAAACCTCACATGGCTGCCCACTAATTCAACATTAGAAATACTAATAAATATTACTCAACTTTGTCATTTTGTTAGTTGTTACATTAGTTGCATGTTGTGGATTTTAGTAAATTCAGTTATGAAAAACTATAGATTGGTGTGTTTGGAGGAAGAATTCTCGCTTGATGATGTTAGAATAAGGTCTGCAATATTAGCAAGCACTAATCCACCTATCATAACACTTATTTGGAGAAGGTATGGGGAAGTTTTTCTTGTAGTGAAGCATGTGTTTTTTCTGTAGGAATCCCATGAAGTTGTGTGAAGATTTGATTTTTAGTTTGGAGTAGAAAAATGTTGGCAATATTGTGTGATTTAGAGATTCTATGAGTATTTGATGGGATTTATATGTATTGGGGATTATAACATGTTGCTTGCTTGTGTGTATCTAAAAATTTATGGATTGTTGCTTGCAAATTCAAACTTGGGAGAATTGTGCTATGTATGTTGTTGTTTCATGATGTCATTTTCCACTCCTCTACTATACTATGGCTGTCATAGATCAGTCCATGAAGCTAAAGGAAATATCCCTCAAGCTGAGGTAAAGTATGAGATTTTTTCTACACATTTTTGCATTGAATATTTTAGTACTATGAAGATAAGAGAATAATCTATTTCCCAAACATATATTTTATGTAATGGAAAGTGCCTTATATCTTATATCAGTCACACAAGTAGAAAAAATTAGATTTGTATCATTGGGAGAAGTTTTAGGAGTTACAGGTTTGTCTCATATCATACTAGTGCATTTGACAATATTATTCAACCTTTGTGGGAAGATGTGTTTTAGTGGGAGTATGAGATTGAATGCATCAATTAGTTACAAATCCAAGAGCTCAAATTGCATAAATGTTTTTTTTGTGGTCTTTCTATTGAGGATCTTGATATGTTCTTATTTGATTTTGATGTGTTGTTCCACAATTATGATTATCAGAGCGATGCACAAAAGCTCAAATTGTTCACTACCACATTAAAGGATGGAACATTGTGTTGGTTCATGAACCTTAGGAACATCAAAACATAGAACAACATGAATGAAGTATTTTTGAAAAAATACTAGGAGTATTGCAAAACAAAATAGGTTTGAGATGAGATCTTCCATATGACACAAAAAAAAGATGAGTCCATGGAAGATTACCTTGAACGCTTCATGTTCAACTTTCAGCGATCACGAAAACCAGGGTTAACTCCTCATACCATTAAAATGTTGTTTCTTAGGGGAATGAGGGATGATACTATGGATGCATTGAATTTAATAAGTAAAGGTAATATCTCTAAATTGAGCTTTGATGATATTTGTGATATTTGTAGGAATTACTCTATTGAATAGGACAATTGAGAGGTGGGGTGAATCAGTTGTCACATATTTTAACCATTTAATTCAATCACTAGAAATAATACATAAAATTCTTAAATGATTAATCATCAAATACCAATACAAAAATTCAAATCCAACACATAAACACAGTAACACCAAATTTGTGTGGAAAACCCAATAAGGGAAAAACCATGGTGAGGGTTAACTCACACTATAGAGAATATCAAAACTTATTACAAAAAGGCTCATTGCTTGAAACAAGGCTCACTACCTGAAATAAGGACTCACTATCCACAGGGCTACAACCTGGAGATACAAAAGATGGCTCATCGCTAGAGTACAAAAGTTAAGGCTCACTGCCAAAATATTGAACTAGTAGAATACACCTTCAATGTGTAGGGTTCAGTTCCACTGAAGCTTAGAATATGAAGTATTACATCACACAGTAATCACTCAAAAAAACTACACTAGTCATAATTGATAAAGCATTTGGGCTCTCACACTTTTCTTCTCCTTTTAACACACACACACTTATCACTTCTCCTTCTCCTTCATACTCCATACCTATATCTTCATTCCTCAAAACATCTTATATATATATACACAAGCATATCTTGATCATCAATTTGGTTATCCTAATTGGTTGAACACAAGAATAATCAAAACCTTCTTTTGTCAGCACCATATATGATTTAAGCATTATACCAATTCAACTAACATCTATAAAGCATAAATAGTCTTCATAATATATTTTATAAGCTGAGTCAGCCAAGATCTTTGAATATTAGAATCATAGCTTATCTTATGGGAGGAACCAAACCTTAATATTTAGCACACTAGACCAACCAACATATCAGACCATATATAATGATCATCTTCAATAGGAAATATCTTTCAGTAACTATCTCATTCATTTAGTACTATGTTGACATCAATGACAACCTGCTGACATTAATGACAACCATTTGATGCAATCGAATTTCCAATAATCTTCCCCTTTGTCATTAATGGCAACACAAGATGTGAAAATCCAACAATAACAACCTATAGTTCTTCTCTTTGATAGGATGAAAATGATTCCATTCTTGTCACATGATTTCTCTCCCCCTTTGACATCAATGACAAAGAAAGAAGATCTATCTTCCCTTTACTTCAAAAATTATATCAAAAAAAAAAATGGTTCTTTACCTCAATCCTTCTCTCCTTAAAATATCTCTTTGTATTTTTCTTTTAGCTTTGGAAGAAATATCTTTTGAGAATCCATTGCCAACCTGATGTTTAAACAAATACTATTGTTCTTTTCTATCGAATCAATTGTTTCTAGAAGTGTATCTAGGTTAGTGATATTCTATTCATTTTTCTTAGCTTCCACCAGAAGACTAGAAAGCTCATTCCAATCTCAACTCAATTATCTCTTTAACCTTCCAAAAAGTCTTCACAATACCATCCCTTTGTGCCATAATGACTACAAGTCTAGACTATAAGGAATTGATCCTTTTCTTCTACGCTTCATCCTTGTCATTAAGAATATCATATGTTTTTCCAATAGAATCCAACTCAAAATCAATAGTATCAATTTTTCCTTTGTAGTTTATGATAGTAGTAGGCCATCAGAGACAATACCTGTACACATTGTTTACACTCTTGATGCATGTTTTCAATTCATTTATGCTCTCAGTCAATCTCTTATGTGCATTTCCACATATTTCTTCCATAGCCAATTGAATCTCATATTTTCCTTAGTTTCACTAGGTGATAGTGCTTTTAGAGTGTCTTCAATTTGCTCAATCAATACTTCTAGTAAAACACTTGTCAATTTGCTTAGACTAATATCATTGTGAATTATGTGAATAATCAAAGTGTTTGTGATCTCATCCTATTCATATGATGGTCGAGACAACCAAATATCTCTAATATTCTTCAATCCATGTTAGATTGCTCAAGAATCTTCAATACCTTCTCTTTAGTGAAATATTCTTCATCATCCATTGATGCTAGATCAATTGCTTTGGTAATATCCTCTTCCTTTTCTTCTTCCGTCTCCTCAGTCTTTAGCTTCTTTATTTTCGTAGGAGAACTTGAGATGATTCTTCTTGCTTTTCTCTTACCAGAGGGAGAATCTACTTCAGACATTACAACCAGACTAGGAACCATGCCAGAGCACCAAACATTTATTTTGTTTTCAAAGTATTTTTTACAAATATTTTTCCTTTTCTGCTAGACATTCCAGATAATGATAGACTTGTTTCCCAATTGGTATAACTGACTTCCACACAACATTCTCTTCCAATGGTAACAATTTCAAAAAAAACATCATTAGACACATAACCAGAGATCCAAAATGAAAAGGGTAATTGTTATTCTTTTTCATAGTAATGTTCTCCATTAATTGATTCCTCAGTAACTCACACAAATTGAAATCATCATTCTTTTCAACCATTTGACGTACAACATAAACAATAATCATGGAAGTAGAGCCTTCCCTATTTCTAAAATAGATCTTATATGAAATGCCATATGCCACATACCTTATCAAAAGGTTGATTATAGTATAAATTAGAAGTTCCCTTTGATCTCCTACTACCCTAGTTTGGGCTTCGACCTCTTTGTTCTTCACTGGCTTCTTCACTGGAATAGGTCCATTATTGCATAATCATGTTATTGGTGTAATTGCTTCCTTTGTGATCTCATAGGGTTTGTCAAAGAATATCTAATCACCTTGAATTATGCTTAGAATAATCTGAACAATTTCCACATCTGAAAAGTATGGAAATTCACTCCAAATGTCTAAACCCTTGTGCCCTAGATTCTTAACCTTTTGTATTTGTTCAATTGAAAGGGAACTCTCAAGATTTTGAATCTTATCATGGTTAAATTCATCAATTTGTAACTTAATTTTTATGATTTTTTGATGCATGTATCAAACACCACCATTGCCTTTGACTCCATTTTTCCTTGTTCTCCATACTTTCGTTTGCCAACAAACCTAACATCTTATTCCTCAGCTTGCACTTTACTTCTGAGCTTGTTCAATGAAAAGTGACCATACAATCATCCTTATTTAACTTGTCACTTTTTAGGGTTTCATCATAAAAAGGTAATTTATTTCTTATGAAATCATCATCTGTACTTTACTCTATTAGTACCTCCTCCTCCAATGTTGGTTAATCAATTTTGAGAAACAATGTAATCCAAGAAGGGCTCTGCAAATTTCTTAATTTGCATCTTTTTTGCCTAAATTTTCTTCAATGCCTTCAAACTAGAGATTCACATTACTTATCCATGTGTCATCATATGACACCTCATATATCATGGGTTTGTTAGATTCTTCTATGACTGCTCCCCATGAAACCATTACTAGGTTCAACTCTTGAAAAAGGTATCTACACCGGATGCAGATATAGGATTATCTAATTTGTCCTTGTTCTTAGGTTCTTCCTTCTTTCTCTAGATTTTTGTCATTTCTTTCCTCACTTCTTTAGGATCCACTTTGTTCATCGACATGTTTTTCTATTCTGGATTATATTTCTTTCCAACTTTTCTCTTGCAAATTTTTGAGATATGTCTTGATTTGTTGCAAATGTAGCACTTAGCATATCCAAGGTCAAATGAATTTGATTTTATCTTCATCTTTCACTAATTAGCCTTGTGTCCAAAGATATTACATGCATAATAGTAGCCTTGAAAAGATTGAATCCTTCTATTTGTATCAAATCTATTCATCATCATTTGACTTCTACATTCAGTAGCTTTATGTCCAAACTTGTTGCACACATATTATTTTTCAGCAAAGAATCCAACATTCTGACTTATTTTATTCTAGTTCATCCTACTTCTGCATTTTGTTGTTCTATGTCTAAATTTATTGCATGAGAAACAAAATCCATTAAAATATGGGTACATTTGAGCATTAGGCTATCGAGTGGGTATCCTTTGATTCTTGTTTTGATAGTATTGCCTTGAAATTTCCTTTAATTATTTATTTTGTTGAGAGTTGGTTTAGTGCTTTGTCCTTCTTCAAATCCAAGGCCACCTTTATCCTTTGTAGTTTTTTGAGATGAAATAAACTCATCAATCATTGTAGAGCTTTTATTGAATCATTCCTCATGAGCTTTCACTTTTTCCATATCAACTTTTAGGGTTACTACTTCTTGTTCAAGCATATCACATTTTTATGTCTTCTGATTGATAGTCTTTTTCAACCTTTCTTCCTCTATCTTGCTTTGTTCAATTTCAAATTTCAGATTCTATTCCATCCTTTTTCTTTCTTCAAGTTCCATTCTTAGATTCTTAATAGTCTCCTTTTCCTCTTTTAGTTATTGGTTAACATCTCTATGTTTCAACTTGAATTTTTGGATTTGATTCCTTAGTTTTTGAATGCATTCATCTGCTTGCTTGAAATTTTCTTTCAGATCTTCACTTTTAGACACTGTAACCTCTGTTCTTACTTCTTCATCCAAGTCAAATCCCTTCATTATTTAATTCAACTTTCCAATATCTCATTCAAGTTGTTAAACTCATTCCAAAGGACCAAGATCTGATACCAATTGTTGAATAGGATAACTGAGAGGAGGGGGTGAATCAGTTGTCACAAATTTTAACCTTTTAATTCAATCACCGAAACTAATACATAAAACTTCTTAAATGATTAATAATCAAATACCAATGCAAAACAATCAAATCCAACACATAAACACAGTAACACTAGATTTATGTGGAAAACCCATTAAGGGAAAAAACATGGTGAGGGTTAACTCACACTATAAAGAATATCAAAACCGATTATAAAAAGGCTCATTACCTGAAATAAGGACTCACTATCCACAGGGCTACAACCTAGAGATACAAAAGATTGCTCACTGCTAGAGTACAAAAGTTAAGGCTCACTGCCAAAATATTGAACTGATAGAATACACCTCTAATGTGTAGGGTTCAATTCCACTGAAGCTTAGAATATGAAGTACTACCTCATATAATAATCACTCAACAAAACTACACTAATTATAACTGATAAATCATTTGGGCTCTCACACTTTTCTTCTCCTTTGCACACACACACTTCTCACTTCTCCTTCTCCTTCATACTCCATACCTATATCTTCATTCCTCAAAACATCTTATATATATACAAGCATATCTTGATCATCAATTTGGTTAGCCTAATTGGATGAACACAAGAATAATCAAAACCTTCTTTTGTCGGCACCATATATGATTTAAGCACTATACCAAGTTGACTAACATCCATAAAGCATAACTAGTCTTCATAATATATTGTATATGTTGAGTTAGCCAATATCTTTGAATATCAAAATCATAGCTTATCTTATGATAGAAACTAGACCTTAATAATTAGCACACCAGACCAACCAACATACTAGACCATATATAATGATCATCTTCATTAAGAAATAGCTTCTAGTAACTATCTCATTCATTCAGTACTATGTTGACATCAATGACAACCTACTGACATTAATGACAACCATTTGATGCAATCCAATTTAAAACATACTCAAGGTCTTAATGTTCGAGGAGGAATTATTTGAGTAATTTTTCTTCCTCAGGAAACACAATAGGTATAACAAAGTGTGAGATAGGTAATCTACTTGAAGACCTCAAGACTATTTTTTTAAGTCATATGGGTAAACAGATAGAAACTTTGTATACATGTAAGAAGCAGGACGAGCCTAAAAAAGCCTTAGCTATCTTTTGTCTTGTTTGTCGAAAGATGCATAGTGGTGAAGAGTTTCAATATAATAGAACAAAGATATCTTCTTTACAGGAAGCAAGTAGGGAGGGAAACTACTTTAAAACCTCTTCTTTTAGGGATGATCAAGGTAGAATACATAGATGAACCCATTTACTTCATGGCCTAGCAGAGACCTAGGCAACCAAGAGCAATGGCCCCAACCAATTATCAAGTTGTACCCCAAAATCCTTTTCAACATAATTCTTTCCCAAACCAACCGAGATGGTATGGAGGTTGGAAAAAACCTCCATACTACCCCCAATGGTCACAACAATACCCACCTACTCCACAGTCATGGTGAGCACCACCACCACCTTACCCACAATATCAGTCATTCCCTCCATATCCACCACCTCCAACAATAAATCCATATCAACAATCCCAACAACTCTTGCCACCCGTCCCGTCATCTAATCAACCCTCTAGTTCAACCCAACCTCTTAAAGCCATGCCAATGCCCACACAACCATCACTAAATCCAAATAATAAGGTGGCATTACTGGTCTATAATAATGAAGTGGCAAGATTTCTGACATACCTTATCAATGCATTAGAGATTGATGGTGTACACCTAAGGTCAGGGAAGAACCTCCAAGGGCCAACCATCATAGAAGTTGAAGATTCTCTACTTGATCTAGAGGAAAAGAAACCAAAGCCTCCATTTCCAGATAGGTTCCAAGAGCAACCAAAATAGCAGGAAACATATCACCCTGATTTTTATTTTATGAATGAATTACGTAATGTTCACATTAAAATTCCTTTGTTGCGGGCTATTCGAGATGTTCCAATGTACACTAAAGCAGTCAAAGAAATTTTTGGGAGGAAACAACAGAAGAAGAAATACTTCAAGACAGTCCAAGTCATTGGACAACTCACAAACTTGATGTTGGGGAGAATCTCCATTCCTAAGTATGCAGATCCAGGAAGTCCAATGATTAAGGTATGTATTAGTGATGTAATCATTCCAAATACACTTGAGGAGTAGCTATAAATGTAATGACTAACGAAACTGAGGAGAGGTTGGCCCTTCAAGGACTTAGACCTACTCCAACAGTCCTGCAAATGGCTGATCACCCTCTTGTAAAACTAGAAGTTATGATTGAAGATATTATTATTTCTATTGAGTCTTGGGAGTATCCAATAGATCTCATGATTTTGCAACCAAAGATTAAGCTAGGGGGATACCCTTTAATTCTAGGAAGACCATGGTTAGCTGTTGCTAATGCTTTCATTAATTACAGGTTTGGAAACATGGTGATTTTGGACAAGGAGCAAACAAAGCCATTAAATTTGTACGTCCCAATGCAACCATTGTTGGAAACAGAGGATCCCTTATGGATCGATAGCAATTTAGAGGATTCTTTACCTATTTTGACAATAGATCAAAGTTGGCAGTTTGAGGATATTTTAGAAGACACTATTATTAATCATTTCTTGCAAAATTATTATTTCATTGATAATGTTTTAGAGACAATGATTTTTCCTACAGGAATAAGTGATAATTGCCCATTTGGAAACTTTCCATCAATTAGTGGTTCATAGTTTATTCAACATTCTATTACTTTGCATCAATTATTACCACATACTTGTATATACAGTCCATTTTTGATATCTAGAAATTCTAACCCATCTTCTTATAATTCACAAATACTTGTTATAGATACCCTTGTATAGTCCCAAGCTACTGAAATCCTACCTGGTAAAACACTCAACATCAATCACAATTTGAATGCCTCCTAATTAAAAGACATGATTGAGATGTTATGTATACACAAAGAAGCCTTTGCTTGGGATTACCAAGACATGAGAGGTATTCATCGTACTACTTATACACACTATATCTATATAGAAGAAGGGAGTAAACCTATGTGACAAGCCCAGAGAAGGTTAAACCTAGCCTTACGGGAAATAGTTAAGGAAAAACTTCAAAAGTTGCTTAATGTAGGATTTATTTATTCAAAATCAAATAGCCAATGAGTGTCCCCACTTGTAGTAGTTCCTAAAAAAATAAAAAATGGAAAATATGTGTTGATTATAGGGCCCTCAACAAGGCCACTAAGAAAGACCATTTCCCACTTCCTTTCATTGACCAAGTTTTAGACACCTTGGCTAGAAAGAAGTTCTTTTCCTTTCTCGATGGATTTAGTGGGTATAACCAAATTTGTATTGCCCTAGAAGACTAAGAAAAAACTACTTTTACCTACCCATGGGGCACATTTTCCTATAATGTCTTAGCTTTCAGATTGTGTAATGCACCAACTACTTTCCAACAAGTTGTTCTAAGTATATTTATTGATTTAATTCATGACTATGTAGAAGTGTATATGGATGACTTTACTATTTATGGTGACACATATGATGAACCTAAGACAAATCTTGAAAAAGTTCTTAAACGATGTATTGATACTAAACTTTCTTTAAGTCATGAAAAATGTCATATTTTAATGACTGAAGGAATTATTTTGGGCCATTATATTTTTGCTAGAGGAATAGAAGTGGACCTTGAAAAGGTAAAAAACATTCAAGAATTTCCTGTGCCCACCTCTTCGAAGGATGTACACAGTTTCCAAGGACATGTTGATTATTACAGGAGGTTTATTCAAAATTTTAGCAAGATTTCCTCGCCCCTCTTTCTGTTGCTAGGGAAAGATGTAGATTTCTCATGGACACCTAAATGCCAACAAGCCTTCGAGAAAATCAAAGGTAAACTTATAGCTACACCTGTGCTGCGAGGAACCAATTGGTAATTTCCATTCCATATACATATTGACACATTGAATAATTCTATGGGAGCCATATTTAGATAAAAGGAAGAAACTCTCTTTAACTCTATCTATTATATTAGTAAGAATTTTACTAGTGCTAAGGTAAACTATAATGTCACTGAAAAGGAATTCTTTGTTGTAGTTTATGCAATAAATAAATTTTGCCACTATATCACTAGATACAAAGTTTTTGTGTATACAAATCACTCTGCTATTGGATTTTTGATGAAAATACTAGTTGTTACAGGATGTGTGATCCGATGGTTGCTTCTCTTGCATGAATTTGACATTACCATTCTTGACAAACCATAATGAGAGAATGTAGTGGTTGATTTTCTATCTATACTGCAACATGATGATGAACCAGTTCTAGTCAATGATTCCTTTCCAAATGATCATCTCTTTGCTATATCAACAAAAAGTCCATTATATAGTGAAATGGAAAATTCCCTGGTTACTTGCAAGTTCCCACCTCATTTCTCTCTGAGGGAATGTTGAAAGTTGGTTTTACTTAGTGGTGGTTTCACGTGGATCAATGGATTTCTCTTTCAACATGGCCTTGACAACATCATGCATCGATGTGTGCCCAAAGGTGATGTCTTCGACATAATTTTTGCATGCCACACAAAACCTTGTGGAGGACATTTTGTTGCTTAGAGGATTGCCTAGAAGGTCTTAACTACTAGCTACTATTGGACTACACTTCATAAGGATTGTAAGAATTACGTTCAAAATTGTGATAAATGTCAACATATGGGTTGCCCTACACACTCTAATGAAATGCCTCTACATCCCTAGTTATCCATAGAGCCATTTGAAAAATGGGGATTAGATTTCGTAGGTCCCATTAATCCTCCTTCTCAAAATAAAGTATACATTTTGATCTATACAGATTATGTCACTAAATGGGTAGAGGTAGTAGCCTTAAAACATGCTAGGGATACTAAGGTTGTTAACTTCTTGTATTCAGAGATTTTTACTAGGTATGATGTGCCTCGAGAAATTGTCACGGACCAGGGAGCATAGTTCAGCTCTGACTTGATTGCTGCATTGGTATGAGAATATGAAATCAAGCATCAGAAGTCCTCTCCATATCATCTGTAGGCCAATGGGAAAGTGGAAGTAACCAACTAAGAATTGGAGAATATTCTCATGAAAATAGTAGCATTGCACAAGAAAGATTTGGTAGAATGACTTTTCGAAGTAGTTTGGGCATATTGCACAACTTGGAAGACAACCATAGGAATGAAATCGTAAGAGCTCATCAATGGCAAGGAGGTTGTCTTACCAATTGAATTCAAAGTGAAGACTCTCTGCACCACTCTTTAGCTTGGGATGAGTCTTAGTGAAGCACAGAAAGAGAGATTTGCTCAATTCTGTTCTTTAGATGAAATGTGTCGAGAGGCCCTTCTTCATGCAAAAGTGGTACATAAGCAAAGAGCGTAGTGGAATGACTACTTCATTTGGTCATAGACATTCCAACCTAGGGATTGGACATTACTTTATGAATCCCAGTTCTAGGAATTCAAAGGGAAGTTCCATACTCGTTGGCTCAGTCCTTATGAAATTCAAACTATGTATGATAATGGTGTTGTTAGATTGTGCACTGTGGATTCTGAATGCATGACTCTTCTTGTTAATGGGCATCATTTGAAGCTTTACAAATGACCCCTTTCAAAGGAAACATTCATTTACTTGTACTATGGTGGAGGAAATGACTCCTTTTCTTCTCACCTCTTCTGAATAATGATATTTTCAAAAAAATAAAAAAGAAAAATCATCACCATTTGTTCCTCCTATCATTGGCATGCCAATAAATTTTGCCACCATAGTTTTTTTGCACTCATTTTGGCTATCTCCCTTTCTGGGCTGTTTTTATAGCCTCCTAGTGCTCTCCTTCTTTGGATGGTTATTTTGTACACTGGTTTTTTCCTTTCATTTTTTTTGTGTTCCAGGAGCTTTCTTGTCATTCCTGTGACAATGTTCAAGCTTTTATTGCAACAGTTGCTATACTTTGTGCTTGCATTTCCAATTCTACTGCATGTACATTTTTAGGTTGTCTTTTATTTTTCCTGTGTCATTTCAAATCCCAACCAGCATTGATTTCATTTATTCCCTTTCTGGATTTTCTTTCTACTACTTTTGGATTTGTCATATTGTTCACCCCCAAAATTTTTCCACATCATTCTTTCTGGTATCATTTGTCTTTGTTTGTCGCTTGTCACCTCACTCCATCTTCATTTCCATGTCATCCTTCTCTTACTCTTTTTTTTTCATCCCATCACCTTCACCGTGATCTTCTTCCTCTCGTGCTACCCATTCTCTAGGGATGCTACATTTATGCTTGGTCATTCGTCATCCTCCCATGCCATATTTATCATGTGGCTTGATCTCCTTCAGTAATTGGTAAGGTGGTATTTTTTATGTTCTTTTCTAATTTATTAGTTATATTTATTTTCTATGACCATTGGTGACTTTCCCCGTGGATGAGTTTGATCTTCAGCTGGGGGGAGGGTAAAATTAGTGTATTCTTTGTAGCTATTTATGGTATGATTTCTTGGATATGGCATATTTTTCACTCGGTTTACCTATCATTTTTGATCCCTAACCGTATTATGCAATTAATACAATACACTTAATCCCTTGTGTTCATGAATCATTTACCACATATCATATGAAATCTTGTCATTTTCCCCTTAACCTACTTTACCTTTTTACCATTTCCATCTCCCTATTTTAGCATTTTGCATTGGTGGATCTATTTTTTTATTTTCTATAGTGTTGACTTCCTGACACAACTATGGTTGTGTTGGGAATAGGATTCCATTTAATTGCAATTCTAAACATAATTCCTATATCTCCTATGTCCTTGGAAAGTGTTCCCCAACACTAGGATTAGAAAGAGATTAAATTTGAATGAAATGAACATGTAAATTGACATTTGTAATTATTCCTAAATGATAGGAGCATGTGTGGATGCCCAAGAAAAGCTCCTACAAAATAGGAGTACATGGGGTGCCCACATGGAATGTAGAACCCACCTTGCTTAAGTTAACTGTTTGGAGGATTGATAACACTTCAGTAATACATGTAAAGATCCTATAAGTTAGGGCTTGATATTTACATGAGTGGAGTTCAATTCAGTTTAGTTCAATATCAATTCAGCTCAATTCAATTCAATTCAGTTTAGTTATGGTTTAGTTATCTTCAGTTGCATGTAGTTAGTTTGAGTTGCATGCTAGTTGACTTTAGTTGACTTGAGTTGTATGACTAATGAATTAAGTTGCATGACAAATAATAGGTGATGCATTCAGTTAAGTGGGGATGATCAATCATGCATAATGTTTGCATGAATTGATGGAGAGATATGTTTCAATTAACTAAGATTTACTTGGACCCACCTTGGGCGCCCAAGTTGGCATCTTTGAGTTAACACCTTTTGCATGAGAAGATATTTCAAGGCTCAGTTAAGTGGGCCCATTCTTGGGCGCCAACTTTGAGGAGAAGCTTGGAAGATATTTTCTTGAGGGGTGCCTAAATTCAGGAGACTTTGGTTTAGACTTCATGTTACAAGATGGAACTCTACTTGCACAATCTAGGCGTGGTTTTTTGAGAGGAGCTTCAAGCTCTTGTATTTGATAACTCTTATGAGTTTACATGCTTATTAATTGTCTATTTATTGTAACAAGTTGAAGAGAGTTTTATTAGAGTTTATTGCAGATTGTGCAAAAGAATTGTTGAAGGCAAAAGAAGCATATCAATCAAGGATTGATATAGTATTATTGTAATCTTGTTCTAAGGTTAAATAGTACAAGCACTATTGATTCTAGTGGTGGAGTTTTTTCCCAAAAGGGTTTCTCCATGTATATGTTGTTTCACTTCTATCTTCTTATCTCATTCTTCTACAATCTTATGTCTCTTTCTACAATTGGTAAAATTGATCTAAACAGATAATCATACACAAATAATTTGTAACAAAGAGCACTTAATTAGATCTACAATCTAATAGTTTTACAAGTTTTAAGCTACACAATTACCTCCATTTTTCAATAGGTTGAATGTTGACACCGCTATGAACCTAGCTCCATGAAACAACTCTAAGTTGTAGGGGAGGCCTATAAAATATTCCAACAAGTGCATTGGGATGTATACTTTAAAAGGTCGTGTGGGTTTGACAAGAATGTAGCTAGGGATTTTGTACATGGGTTCCAAAAGAATCAAGTGAGTATCAGGGGATTGAAATTCTTTATTTCAGTTGAGACAATTGTGAATGTCACATGACTTCCATCGTCTAGGGAATATTATTTTCCTGACATTTCTACCAAGGTGACAAATTTACAGCCCATGAGAAGGCAATTTTTGCAGCGTGGTGAACCCATTGAGTATGTTACTGGCCAAGGGACCAAGTTGTGTTCACTTCCTCATCCATGGAATGATGTTGCCCAGTTTATTATACAATATATTACTTGTGAAGGGAGACGTATATGTATATGCACAATATTTTTACCTCCTATTGCATTTGAGGAAAGGTCTACTTGTAAATGTCCCCTATTTTCTTCTTTATTCATTACAACATATGAGTAAGACTGTGCAAAGTGGGAAGCAACATTCCTTAGCTCATCATGGGTTAATTAGGTTACTAATTATCTAAGAATTAAATTTGTTGTCTCCTCTTGGTGATTAGGATAGATTTGCTAGTCTATAGGAGGAAAATTCAGAGCAGGAAGTAGAAAAACTTGACAAAGAAAAAGAAAATACAAAACAAGAAGGAAACATTGGTGAAGAGGAAATTTTAGAGATGGAAGAAAAATCTACAAAGTCTTCCCACAACCCCCTCTACTTTGCATTCAAGAAGAAAGAGGAATCTTTATAAAAAGACCCCAGTTACTTCCAGTCTTAGTCCTAAACGTAGGTCTAGTAGGTGACTTTCCACTAGACACAATCCAAAAACCCCAACTATTGTAGAGGAGTCACCAACACATAAGAATGAAAAAGAGGCTATGGATAAGTTGAAAGGACTGGCCCAAGTTGCAAGTGACATTATAGAATCAAATGACTAGAAAGAACTTGATTATGATTTGGAGGTCTTGGCCATAGTCTTTAAGAAAAATGAAAAAGTGAGTAGAGAATATAGAAGATCTAAGAGACGAAAGACAAAGGAAAAGAAACCTAGTTCTAATAAGAAAGCCTCAAAAACCCTTCATGGTGGTCTTGACTCCAATTTTGAACCGGTAACTGATCCTAGTTTACCAGAGATGGTTCCCTCCTTTCATGAGATAGGAGGTACTATTTCAAAAAAACAACACTTTAAATTCTCTACACTTTGTGAGGGGAGGGTTACTAATGATGGGACATAAGTAAATGTATCAAATGCACAGGAAAAATTAGACGAACTCAATACCATGAGAAGCTTCATGGTTTTTGATGAAAACTTAGATGATCTACATGATGATGAGACTCCAGGTGAAGAACATGAGATATATGTGGCTATCAACCCTATCATTACTTATGCAAAAGAGCAGGGTAGACAAGAGAATCCTCTCTCTTTTTGACCAATATGGTGTAGAAAACTTAATGATGGTTGAATATGTAGAACCTAGAAAAAATGATAGTAGAGAGTTTTTCAACCAAGGAAATCCAAAGGTCAACATGAAGGGTGAAGAATGGATTGAAGTAGAAGCTGAGGAGGAATTTGAAGAAAATGAGATCCTCCTCAAACAAGTCAAGGACTAGTCAAAAAGTTAAGGATAATAAAGAGTTGCAAGATCAATTTGAACAAGCCAATTCTATCTCTTAGACACAGGGAGAAGAAATTCAAGGGTTAAAGGTGCAGCTAGAACAAGAAGGATTTTATAAAGCTCAATATATACTCATTGAAGATCATGAGGTGTAAATGGAGGCTTTGAGGTAGCATTGGGCTTGTGAAATTACTAGTACTATTCAGAAACTGATCAAGTTATCATGGTTTGTATTATTTTTCTTTCCTTGCATGAGGACATGCAAGATCTTCAGCTGGGGGGAAAGTGATGGGAAAAAATTAGGCCTCATTATTTCATTCCTTATCTACCTTTTTCCTTTAATTATGTTGTCCTGACCATATCTCATGTCACCTTTTGTTAGAGGAAAATAAGTATATATAATAAATTATGAAAAGAATTAAAATTGCTACAATGCTAATTATTCAAAGTACTATTGATCATTTTGTGATTAATTGGGAAAGGTAATTAGAGATGTGGCTCCAACTATTGAGAAGCACAATGAAGATAAGAGGTTAAATGTAGAAACAAGCTATCTCATTGGAAACAAGTTGCCTCATTGGAAAAAATATTGATGGAATTTCACTTAGATTATCTTCTTGTTATGTTTTTGTTTTGATAAAGACAAATGCTATTAAATTTTTTTTGGTTGATTATCTATTTTGATTACAGACTCTAGTTTACTAGGCATCGACCACAAGCAAACCATAATAACTTTTAGCAATAGCTATTCAGTATAAATATGTGTGTGTGGTTTAAAGACGATATACATGATAATACAATATTATTATGTTGCTTCAAAAATCACTCTAAATTTCTTATGCATATGCGTAACTAAGTTGGGTTAGGAATGCATTAATATCTTCATCATCAATTAGAAAAGGAAGTAGGGCCCACTCTTTGTGCCAATCAGTGACTCATTTTCAATTTTGCAATGTGGTAATTATGTGTGTGTGAATTGGTTTGAAGTTAATTTCCTTTTTGTACATAGATTTAATCATTTGTAGTCACATATACTTTTATTTTTTGTACACATATTTAATCATTCATAGTCACGGTTAATTGGATTTCAAGAATTCCATTATTCATTAACATTCTTGTTGAGAATTTAAGAACTGAAGACCTGATTTATGTAGATTGGAATTCACTAATTGATAGCACATCATTTCAGAAACATCCTTTATTTTTTTGTCATCATATTTTTTTGTTATCATATTTTGTGTCACTACAATTCCTATCACAGTTCCTAGTACTCTTCTTGTCACAAGTTCTTCCAGGAAGCAGAAACAACAAAATCAAACCAAGCTTAAGATTGGGAGTTTATTGTGTAATTTTAAGATATTGATTTCTAGAGTTTAATTAAGAATTCCAAAGTGTACATGTGTTGGAGTGAAATAGGAAGATAGTGATTAAAGATAGGATTTTATTCATTTATAGATTGAAGTGTGCTTTGATTTGTATTTTAGATTAAAAGGTGTGTATAATTCAATTCTGAAATGCATTCATCCCCTCTTAGTTCATTAGTTTCATCCCTTAGGTATATTTTCGCAACACCCTTCACAAGTTTATGACTCAGATTGAAAATTAAAGGAATACACATGAAATTACTCCAAAATTCCCAAGGATCAACCCAAACTCATTTACCAACTTGATAGAGTCATGAGAGAAATTTATCTCCAATATCAATCCATAGTTTAATCCAATTAGGGTGGAAGAATTATAGACCACCTAGAAGCATTCAATATGTTGGTGGTTCAATTGGCATTATTTGGTGTCAAAATGGATGAGGAGGAGAAATTTAAAATATTGCTTTGTTCTTTACCTGATTCGTGGGATTCTCTTGCTATGGCTATTGGGAATACTTCTATTATATTTAAGATTGAATATGTGATGGGTTCTTCTCTTTTTGAAGAGATGAGGAGGAAGGTATCCATCAATGCTAAGGAGGCCCTAAATGTTTGTGGAAGATCTAAGAAAAAAAGAAAGAATGAGAAGCATGATAAATCCAAGTCCAAGGGGGGATCCAAATCTCCTGGAAAGTCCAAAGCTATTTGTTGGAATTATGGTAATCTTGGACATATTCATAAGGATTGCAAAGAAGAAAAGAAGAAGAAAAAGAATAAATTTGATTCTGATTCTCAATCCGAGAAGGAAGATGGTGATGCATTCATTGTAGCTTTGGTAACTTGTGCATGTAATGATGCATGGTTAATTGAATCAGGTGCATCTTTCCATATGACCTTTAATAGAGATTGATTTTTTGAATATAAGGAATTTGATGGAGGTAAGTTGTAGTTGGGTGATGAATCTTATTTAAATATTGTTGGTCATGGTAAAGTTCAAATCAAGTTTCTTGATGGTAGAATAAAAAGGATTAATGATGTGTTGCCTATCCCTAGATTAGCATGAAATTTTTATTTGTGAGAAACTAATAGATGTAGGTGTGCATGTAGTATTTTTTGATGCAAGATGTAATATGGTTAAAGGTTCTATGGTGATTGCTAGAGGTGTTAGATATGGCACATTGTATAAGCTTGATGCATGCATTATTGAGTGCAATAGTACTTCTGTTAAAAGAAAGTTTGTGGAAGAGGTGAGGGTTTCATCTTCAGTAGATGGTCATGGTTTTTGGGCACCCAAGGGTGCTCTTTATTTTGGATCAAAGTTACTTGCAGAGAAAACTATGTTATGGCACTCGAGACTTGGCCACATTGGAGAAAAGGATCTAAGGACCTTGAAAAATGAAAACCTTGTTGAAGGGTTGTCTAATTGTAGTCTTAAATCAGATTTATGTGAGCATTGCATTTATGGAAAACAAAACCACATTTAGTTTTACTCAAGTTCTCATAAATCTTGTGGTGTATTGGATCTTATTCATTTTGATGTCTTTGGTCCTGTAGAAGTTCCTTCAATTAGAAAATCCATATATTATGTTTCATTTATTGATGATTATAGTAGAAGGACATGGGTATTTTTTCTAAAGAGTAAATACAAAGTTTTCATTATATTTAAAGAATTTAAAGTAATGGTTGAGTTGTAGACTAGAAATAAAATAAAATGTTTGAGGATTGATAATGGCTGTGAATTTTTCTCTAATTATTTTGATAGATTATGTAAATATTTTGGTATTCATAGACAAAAGACAACTCCATAGTCTCCACAACAAAATGTAGTTGCAAAGAGAATGAATATGACATTGATGGAGAAGGCTAGGAGTATTTTGAGTGGTGTTGGTCTAGAAAAAAGGTTTTGGGATGAAGTTGTTGCCTCTACTTGTTGCCTGATTAAAAGGTCTCCTACATCATCTCTTGTTGATAAGATTCTTATAGATGCATGTTCGGGTCACAAGCCTTCATTAAGACATCTTAGAGTTTTTGGTTGCAAGGCATATGCACATGTGCCAAAGGAGAAGTGAACAAAGTTATAAAACAAGGATATGAAATGTATCTTCATTGGATATAGTTATGGTGTGAAAGGATACAATCTTTGGGAACTTGTTGCACTATTTATGGTAATATATAGTAGAAGTATTATTTTTAGAGAAACTAAGCCTTCTTCTATCACATTGCAGCTAGAAAAAAGTAAGCATGAAGATTCGATTCAATTTCCTTCTACACTTAAGAAAGTTGAATTGAGGCCCATGGATAGGTAAGAAGTTGAGGAGAGCTCATCTAGCTCTGAATCTTCAGAAGAGGAGGATGAACCTCCAACTCATCTTGTTCACAGGTCTACAAGGCATAGACAACCACCTGAAAGGTATTCACTTGATGATTGAAGATGCATTTTTTCTTTCAATACTAACATGGATGAACCCAGATCGGTAGAAGAGGCATTAGGTATGAATAATGTTGAATCCTGGAAGATTTCTATGGATGAAGAAATGGCATCTTTGAAAAATAATGATACATGGGATCTTGTACCATTGTCTAAAGGAAGAAAACCTATTGGTTGCAAATGGGTGTTCAAGAAAAATATTGCTTTAGATGGAGGTATTGAGAAGTACAAAGCAAGGTTGGTTACAAAAGGTTGTAGAAGTTGATAATCCAACCTCACAGATCCCAATAAACATCTGCAAGAAAATAACCTACCACCAAAGAAGATCAAGAGACACAAGAATGGTGTGTTGTAAACATGAAGCAAAAATGCATTACCCAAGAATATTTTCCCAAGAAGATAATAATTACAAAGAGATCAATCCTTAAGAAAGGAGATAAACCCTAAAGTGAGAACCCTAGGAGAGGATTAAATTAGCATGTGACAAGTTTCAAGATCATAATGAACGAGACAACATGACTAATTTAATAATGCATAAATAAAGATTCCTAGGTTTAACTTAAGTGAAATAAAGTAAAGGTGACTTAATTAATTAATCAACATGATTAAATTAATCAAGTAAACAACCTATTATTCTAACACCCCCCTTTAAGATGAACTTAGGGAGAAGCTAAGAAACTAAGGACATAAAGCATGAAAGAAAAGATGGGTCCCAACAACTAGGCCAGATGAGGTACCATGCACAAATGTAAAAGATCTCTCACAACAAGAAAAAAGGAGAAAACCTTGTGGGAAAAAATCCTCTCCAAAATAAAGAAACACAAGTGAAGGACTAAGAAGCTTCCAAACAAGAGTGAACGATGAAGAAGCCTCCAATCAAGAAGAAATTTCCCCAGAAGATAGGAACAAAGGATGAACATGGAAAACATCACTGAAGCATGAAGAGGCTGCAAACTTGATCATAGAATGACTGTTGAAATGTTGAAAGAAGGAATGCAAGAGTGTCCATATGGTAAGTGTTCCATCTCACTGAAATGCATGGGTAATCAACCGTTGCATCCACCTAGTACATAGAAACAAATACTGTATACATAACTCACTCCAACGTGAAACCAAAGAAGCATTAACACCAATAGTAGAAACCCCCCCATAATGCTGAAAAGGGAGAGGTGTGATAGGTATAATAAAACTGAATGCCTGAAAGTAATGCACATGAAGAGGAACCAAGAGAATTTGAAGGTGCAATCGTAAAAGTACAAGCAAATAAAAAGGATGTGAAAACAAAAGTCACATACCCATGAGAAAGTTATGAAGGGAAAAAAAGGAAAATATCAATACCCATGGCACTTTATATCATATTGTGAGTACAACAAGACACAAATTGATGTGTAAGAATCCCAATACTACACATACAATGTTGAGACACTTTATTTCAATGCGTTTACAGATTATAAATACATGCAATGTGATCCCATAAGGTCCAAAAATGACAATAGCTGAGAAGAAGGATTTTTAAAAAAACCAAAAATCAAATCTAGAAACCACCTACACCATTGTGAAGAGCTCGAAAATAACTTTTCGACGATATCTTGTTTGCCTATTTTTGACATTGTATGAAAAAGTTATGTTGAAAACATTGAAATTGTTGGCATATGGCTACTAGTGTTGTCATTTATGTAAACCTAAGTCATTGTTTCAGTCCGCAGATCAGGATTTGTTCATACCGATAGGCAGAGTAAAGAACAAAGTATTACCAGAAGAAAAAATGAAGAACAGGGTATCCGGTTAGTATGTTGATCTGTATGCTTCACCGGATTATCATTTTGAGTTGTGGATCTTGGGGAAGATTGTTAAGTATCTATTTTATCTTATTGCTAAGTTTTGTGATGTTGCATTAATCGGTGTATAAGTTAGGAGATCTAGCAGGATGATTTTTTTGTTTATTTGTTCATGAAGGATGACTTGATGTATGTAGCATGTCACAAATGTATAAAGAGTAATTATTTAAATGTTTCTATGTTTGAGCATTTTATTTTGGGGCCACAACATAGCATTAGCTAACTTTGATGGGTACACATCAAATATTAAATGTGGATTGAGCCAACAGTTGGAAAATATTTTTATTTTGCTAAAGCTGACATGAAGCGATTAAAATCTTGGTAGTGAATATATCTATGAGATCAGTTAATTCATTTTTGGTATGTATGTGTGGTGTTCGATATGTGTTGATGTGTGTAAAAATATAAAAAGATTAGTTGAGAAAATTTTATTTGTGTAGAAGAGGATTTTTGTGAAGTGAATTAAGACAAAGCAGAGCAAAGTGTAGAATTAGACAAAATTTCTAGAATCTGATCCATGAGCTTAACTAGAACTGTAACTAGGAATTTTTAGATACTATCTTCTCAGTTCAATTTTTTGATTGTGATCTAATTTTTTTTTAAGGCAGCGAGCCTTCCTATTTTGAGCAGTGAGCTCTAGGTAGTGTGCCTGAATGCAAGTGCATTCCCATTTTGTTAAACACTATATTTTGAGTACTCAAATTGTGGATTGACCTCCACAATAGTTTTTCCCCTAATATGGTTTCCATTTAAAAATTCTTGTGTTATGGTGTTATGGATTATTGTTTCATGTTCATGCATCTTTCTTTTGATTGAATGGTTTAAGCACTTGAAAGGATAGATTAATAAAAGTTAAAATTGCTCCACTGATTCACCCCCCCTCTCAGTGTTGCTTGAGTCCAACAATTGGTATCAGAGCTAAGTTCCTTGAAGAAGTTTAATAGCTTGAGGTAGATCTTGGAATGTAATGGACTTTGGTAGTCTTCAGCAACAACTTGTGGTGGCTCTTGATAATCTTGATCAGTCTAAGGAAGAAGTCTGGGAATTGAAAGAAAATATTAAGGATGCTAAGAAATTCATTCAGAAGTTGAAGGATCAGGTTATTAAATCCAAGGAAAGGAGAAAGGATCTTTGTGATTAGATAAAGAAAAATGAAAGAAAAATTATTGAAGAGAGCAAAAGGATGGATGATGATCATTTGAATCAAACCTTGAAGGAAATAACTATAGAATGTGAAAATCTTGCTAGAGATAATGCTACCCTAAAGCATGAGATGGAATCTATGGCGATGAAGATGACTAAGGAGATTGAGGAAAGAAATAAGAATGAAGAAAAAATTGGCCAGACCCTAAAAGAGAGAATTGATAAATGCAACAGAGTCAATAGAGAATTCATTTAGTTGGAGATGGAACTGCAACAATCCAGACACAATGAAGAAGAGCTTGAAAAACAAATTGTTATTCTTAGAGATGAACTCACTGCTGCAAATGAATACAGGTAGAAGTTTAAGATTAGTTATGTTAAGCTTGATGAGCTGACTCAAGGATAGAATAATGTAGATGATAAGCAAGGTCTTGGATATGAAAAAGGAGAAAGTTCTGAATCTGGACAAAGGAATCTCAGGAAAAGAAATTAGATGGACAAAGTAAAAAGGCATTTGGTAAGACAACCTAATGCACAAAAGTTTAATGGATATTGTTTTGCATGCAATAAATTTGGTCATATGGATGCTCAGTGTAGAAGTAAAATAAAATCAAGAGATTCATCATTTTCCATTCAGTGTTTCAATTGCAACAAGTTTGGTCATAAATCAATTGAGTACAAAAATTTGTCAAACAACTCTGTCAATAGAAGGAATGTGTTATTGTAATTAATTAATTATTACACTAGCATAAGTTAACCTAGGTCTTGCATAATTTAGTCCTAGGTTGCATTTTAATAAATCATTTAATAATGGGGTAATGTCCCCTTCCATGTTTGTAGGGATAAGATTCCTTCTAGAAGATGAGTTGTCCTTCTAGAACTTATCTCAACATTTAATAATTTCCTAGATAGGGTTCACATGTTGTCACATGTTAGATCATGATACATGGCAACATCATCTTGCATCTTGCATCTCTCTCATGCCTATATATTTAGGGTATTTAAGTACATTTCTATTCATCTCATAGTGTAGATCAATAGAATATCTATTGTGCATGCCTAGTTGCAACACTTTCTTTGTGGTTGATTATCTTTCTTGGAAAAGGTCCTCCATTGAAGACTGCAACTTCAGGGATTCTATGCATCTATAATATCAACATGGTATCAGAGCATGTTGAATTCTGACATGGTATCAGAGCTTGTCTAGTGAAATGTCAACCCTCGATCAAGAAAGTTGGTGTGTGAGATTCTTTGCAGGCTTGAAGGTTTCCATTGAAGGCTACTTGATTCCACCTGGGGACCAAGCTGATTTCTAAAGCAGATAGAGTCAGATCTGAGCTCACCATTATCTTTAGAAGGCCTCAAAGCCCTAGGATCACCTACTCATTCATCAAAATTGGATTCATAAACTCAGGAGCCATTAGAGGTATTTTTGGGTTTGCAAAATCAACCATACTATTCATAAAATTTGCAGTAAAAAATCACCCTGGTCAGTTGTCCTCTGAGGCAAAATTTTTTCAGCAACATGCCACTTTTCGTTTCAGAAAAATTGGGCTAATATTTCTATTGTTTGGAAAAAAATTATATTTTCTATAGTTGTAGGAAAAATAAATCTAATCGACCTCCATTTTAATATTCCGTCGGCATACATTCAACATTGGAGTTTGATTTATTTTTCATCGGCATTCATAAGGGGGTTGCATTTTTATTTCCATCGACATATTTTTTTAATTTCTACATAATATATTTTTCAATGGTCGGCATAATCTCTTAAAAAAGTGTTTTTGATTTTTAATTGCTATAGAAGCAATATTAAAAATAAAAATCAAAATATCTTCATCGACTTTAATATTTTTGTAGAAAAAGGATGGGGGGTACTTGTTTGTCAATCCCCACTATTCGTCAACTACATTGCAAAGAGGTACATTTGGAGGGCCCGCCAGCAGTCACATTAGACTCAGATTGTACCATCATCGGAGGTCTCTTCCAACTCCATCCCCACCAGCCCGTCCAACTCACACCTAGATGCTTGTCTTCCATTGGCACCCGACCACTACTCCAATGACTGTTGAATTCCTCTCCATTTTTGAGATGTGTTGACCGACACCATCCGTTGCCAGTCTCCCCTCGTCAGCCCTTATTCCTCCAACCGGGTCCGCCACAGCCTATTCTTTGCCAATTTTTTCTTCTTAGCCGTCTACTCCTCACTCTAGTCACATCAATAACCGTGGAGTTCACTATAGGGAGTGGCATTTTTTTTAACAACTTTACAAGCAAGGTCATATCTGCGACCAGTTGCTAGCGCCCGGGGGCCAAATTTTTGACCCTATTTAGCTTGCAAAGTGCCTAATCTAGGCCTTTTTTTTCATTTTATCATAACTTTCACCCACATTGTCAAAAATCAACAAACGAGATACTAATGGAAAGGTAATTTTGAGCACTTTCCAGTGGTGACATTAGTTCTTTGAAATTTTGCTCACAAAAATTCTATAGTCAACTAAATTCCAAACCCTAATTTGGACATAAAAGCTCGTAACTTCACAACCGTTCATCATATTTAAGTGATTCCAGTGGCATCATGAAGGTGATTCAGAGCTTTTTTCATCTATTTAGACTCCTTGATTAATTTTAGCTCCAAGTACTCTTGCATTAATTTTTTTCAATTTGGTGCATTTGTTCAATAACTTGGACATCCTAAAGCTTGGGAAAATATTTTTTGATCTAGGTAGCATCACTTTAGTTGCACATCATCCTTGTAAGTCTTTATTTTCTTTTGAAGGTCATTTTTCTTTGTATTTTTGGAGAAATTTCATTATGGGGCTTGCATATACTCCTTCTTTGGTTATGTTGCACAAGGGAAACTATCAATAATGGTGAGATGGGATCACACACCATCTCCAATCACTTGATTTTTTGACTCATCTGTTTGGTATAGTTCCTCATCCAAGTGAAAGTATTCATGAATTTTCTTGGAGTTGTAGCAGATATACAGTCTTGGAGATCATTGCTATGCAAGTTGATTGTGATGTTTTGAGCTCCATTGATCATTGTGACTGTCCTCACATCCTTTTGGCTAAGCTTTGGGAGATATATGGAGATTTAGATACTCCACCCTTCCTCGATGATCATGATTCAGAGTATCATTCTTTAGATCAAGTACCCCATGATGATATTGTTGTGCAAGATGTTGATTTCCTTGAACCTTCCAAGGAGGTTGACAAGGTTCCTTCAGGTTCTTCTTCTCCATCAAAGACTATTGGAATCCCTTCACATTCAGTGATTCCTTGTCCAGATTCATTGATTGAGGCTTCCACTATCATCATTCATCAGGACACCTTCAGTTTTCTAGACTTGGCATCACAGGATGGCTTTATTTCAGGTATCATTGACTTGGCTACTTGTACAGGTTTGGAGGAAATTCTTGTGGGGGTATCACTCCTCTATTCATATCACACTTTGGAGAGTTCTCTTGATTCTCCTCATCCCTTTGTCTCGACCTTGATTAGGAATTCAAAGACTATCTTAGAAGAACTTGGTTTCTCTTCAGATATTTCATATATGAGACTTCTTCCCTATCATTCCATTCAGGATTTGAGGTTTCTTCAACATCAACCATTGGATTTGTTTCTTCCTAGTAGGAGACTTGTGGTTTGGACACATTTGTTGCTTCAGACTCCTTTCAATGGTTTTGAGGACACTTCATTCAGGGGGGGCTATCAAGTCTCCATCACATCCATCATATCCATCACACTATATTTGGATATTGTTCAACATCAGTTTCTACATCATCCCGACTTGTCACCCTCTTCATTGATTGTGGCATCTTCATCTTTAGGCAAGGAGACATTTGAGCAGAGTTCAGAGACACCATCAACATCAACATACATCCTTCCTTCCTTCAATTCTTATCCAGAATGGGAAGCATCACTACACTTTCTCTTGGTTCTTTTTCTTCCGAAAGGGAGACAAGTTGTTTGTCGACATTGGATCTTATTTTGTCTTCAGACACTTACCATCTCTATAGGTGATATCATCTTCTGGGAGGGCTATATAGTCTCTTTGTTTCCTCCCTATGGGGGGCCATTTATTTTATTGTATCCTTGTGATATATGGTGTCCTTGGGGGTATTTGGGAGTCCTCCATCCTTCCCATCCTATCTCACATTTTTGCATTTTCATCTCCTTTTTGGAGAGGGGTTTTGTTCCCACTGGGTTTTCCCATTTTCTCTATTTGTGGGAGATTTTTTGCATCTTCATGTACATGGGTACCTAACATGGCCTTGTAGTCAGGACCCATCATCTCATCATCTTGCATAATCATTGCATTTTCCTCCCTAAGTTGAACTTATGGGGAGGTGTTAGTGTAATTAATTAATTATTACACTAGCATAAGTTAACTTAGGTCTTGCATAATTTAGTCCTAGGTTTCATTTTAATAAATCATTTAATAATGGGGTAATGTCCCCTTCCATGTTTGTAGGGACAAGATTCCTTCTAGAAGATGAGTTTTCCTTCTAGAACTTATCTCAACATTTAATAATTTCCTAGATAGGGTTCACATGTTGTTAGATCATGACACAAGGCAACATCATCTTGCATCTTGCATCTCTCTCATGCCTATATATTCAGGGAATTTGTACATTTGTATTCATCTCATAGTGTAGATCAATAGAATCTCTATTGTACATGCCTAGTTGCAACACCTTCTTGGTGGTTGATTATCTTTCTAGGAAAAGGTCCTCCATTGAAGACTGCAGCTTCAGGGACCCTGTGCATCCATAATCTCAACATGGTATCAGAGCATGTTGAATTCTAATAGAATGTAGAATGCTATACCCATGGAAGATTTGGGCATATTGCTAATCAATGTAGATCAAGAGGAAATCAATGGAATGATTGGTCTGAACAAGGAAATCTTGTGTGTTACAATTGCAACATATTTGGTCACATTGCAAGATTCAATAGGAACGAAAACATGGATAGAAGAGGTCTGGTATACAAAGGAATAATTTCATAGAAAGATGATAAAGGAAAAGGGAAAGTGACTATGGAAGAAATAAGAGATCAGATGAAGAAAACATGGGTAAGGAAGAGTGAGTCTGATGAAGGAAATAAGCCCACACCAAAATCTACTTCTGGTAATTCCTCCGGAAATTGATCTTAGGCCATTGGTCTAGGGGGACTTTTTCAAGAATTTTTTTTGTCCCCCTATCAGTAGCTAGCACCAAAATGTAGGAAATTGTCAGTAGTTGTGCTAATAGTTTACAAATGTATCGATGATCACTTATGCAAAAGTTTGAGTAGAAGGTCCACAGATGAATTCTTCTTTTATTGTCTAAGAAAACAGAGTACCTAGAACACCTAGGGAAAAAAATTTAATGCAATAAAAAGGTTAGGTGTGCAAGTTATAAAAGGGTATTTGGAACCCTCATTTGTCACCTTGCATTGAAGAAGAATATAAGGAAATCCTTTGCAGTATAATTTCGAAGTAGTAAAGTCAATTTGGCAGTGTATTCATCAGGTATTTCAGTTACTTATATAATTCTCACTGAATTTGGTGCTTGGTAGAAACTTGTTTGGTAGATAAAGGAAAATGAAGAAAATCAAAGGAATGATGAATTTAGATGAATATAGGAGTGAGAAGATTAGGGATGTGAGAAATATGCTACCAGCCGATGAATTGAAATGGATTGAAGGTGTGCAACACAAAAGTTTGGACATTTAGAGTGAATTTCCCTATTTTGATACTGTAGAAGTCATTAGGTTTATCCTGAATAGATTGAATGATGACATTCTAAATATGAATAAACCCTATCTCATTTTGAAATATGTGATTAGGAATCTAACTAGATTATGCAATGTTGGGGATATACCAAAAAAGAAGTCGAAACCCTAACCAAAGTAACTAGAGATCAGAGGGATTTGATAATTTTGATGATCAAAGATCTGATAATAAGGTACATTGTGCATGGAATTTCATACAAAATATTTTTTAGATACAGGGAAGGTGCAACTTTGGCAGGTGTTGTTTACATCTCTCACAAAATGATAATGGAGGATCATGATTTTGACTTGTACGGATTGCTAAAAGATCAGTTGATGGAAAATGTGCAACTAACAAAGGAGGTAGATTACCCCTTCAGGTTTGGTACCTTGGTTATATATCTTGTGATGTATTTTTTGAATTGTGTGCCACAGATCAATAATGTTGTGTGTAAAGAGAGTGAACCTATTTGTAAACACATTTTTGAACATTCTAATACTTTGGAAAACTGTAAGCAAGAGTATGCAAATTTCTTTAAAGAAAATCTAGGGAAGTTTGGAGCAATTAGCATTTCCATTCTAGTAAGAGCACTTGAGGTTGGATCCTCTTCTGGTGAGATGGAGAGGAAGAAGAAAAGAGCACAAGAGATTGATGATTACACTCCTCTGACATAAAAGAATCCAAAAATTGAGGGAAAAGGTAAAGATCTAGTGATTTTGGACATACTAGATGAGGAATCTGATGAGTACACTCCAAAGGAAGAACCGAGATTAGTTGAACCGGATGTAGTAATGGTAGAAGGAAGCAAAGAAGAAGGTGTTTTATCCAAAATAAAGATACAACAGCTTGTTCAGGAGAAAGATGGGATGCAAAAAATTGCTGACATATGGTCTGATAGACCCTCATATGAGCAGGACTTGATTGAGAGCACACTAAGTACTTATTTTTTGCACAGTAACATTGATTTGGAGATTTTGTAGAATGTGTTTCCTAAAGAGACGATTGAATGCATTAAGGAAGCCATGGTCTTTGAATCCTACGACAGTAAAGAGGAAGAAATAATTCTACATCTGAAGGAGCAATTCAAGATATCTCTTACCAAACTAAAAAGGAAAATGAATGTGTTGAGGCAATGCATAAATACATCAAATAAAATCTAAAACTATTGTCTTTGTTGGTCTCATACAATTGGGAGATACAAAGATAAGCTTAAGCAGATTGAATATGAGTTGAACAAGATTGATTAGGATTATAGCATGTTTCAAGATCAGGATGGTGTAGTCAAGGAAATGATTCAAGAGTTGCATTCCGAGCATACAAAAGTTCAATTCACCAGAAACAACCTTGTGGACACCTTTTGGAAAGTGAAGGATTTAACCGAATGTAGATCAGAGCAGTTAATTGAGGTTTTGAGGAAAGGGGAGAAACTAGAAGAGGCAATCACAATTCTGGAATATCTCATCCAGATTATCAACTAGACATCTGAGAACAACAACTTGATCTTAATAATTGGGATTTCAGTAGAAGCTTGGAGGAAATTTCTTCCGAAAATGAAAGATAAGTACAAGATAATTTTTTGACTTGAGTAGCAGTTGTATTTCTTCAAATTTTGATCCAATTTTTGAATTAGCAAGAAGGGAGATCCAAAATATGTTTGTCATTGATGTCAAAGGGGGAGAGAGAGCAGTGAAAAATTCCTTATCATTCTAAGGGGGAGTTGTGTTTTAAAATTTTGAACTCTGGTAGTATAATCATATTGGTTATAACACTTAGTCATTTTTCACTAAGTGTTGCCATCAATGCCAAAGGGGGAGATTGTTGGCATACGACTTCTAGTGTTGTCATTGATGGCAACCTAACTCATTTTTTTGGTTTGCAGATCAAGATTTGTTCATACCAGTGGGCAGAGTAAGGAACAGAGTATTATCAGAAGATAGAATGAAGAATAGGGTATCTGGTTAGTATGTCAATTTGTATGCTTCACCGGATTACCATTTTGAGTTGTAGATCTTGAGGAAGATTGTTAAGTATCTATGTTATCTTATTGCTAGGTTTTGTGATGTCGCATTAATCGGTGTATAAGTTAGGAGATCCGACATGATTCTTTTGTTTATTTGTTCATGAAGGCCGACTTGATGTATGTAGCATGTCGTGGATGTATAAAGAGTAATTGTTTAAATGTTTCTATGTTCGAGCATTTTGTTTTAGGGCCACAACATAGCATTAGCTAACTTTGATGGGTATGCATCAAATATTAAATGTGGATTGAGCGGACAGTTGGAAAATATTTTTATTTTGCTAAAGCCGACATGAAGCGATTGAAATCTTGGTAACAAATATATTTGTGAGATCAATTAATTCATTTTTGGTATGTATGTGTGGTGTTCGATGTGTGTTGATGTGTGTGAGAATATCAGAAGATTAGTTGAGTGAATTTTATTTATGCAGAAGAGGATTTTTGTGAAGAAAATTAAGACAAAGTAGAGTAAAGTGTAGAATCAGATAGAAGGTCTAGAATCTAATCTATGAGCTTAACAAAAAATGTAACTAGGCATTTGTAGATGCTATCTTCTTAGTTCAATCTTTTGATTGTGATCTAAATCTTTTTTAAGGCAATGAGCCTTCCTATTTTGAGCAGTGAGCTCTAGGCAGTGTGCCTGAATGCAAGTGCATTCCAATTTTGTTAAACACTATATTTTGAGTACTCAAATTGTGGATTGACCTCCACCGTGGTTTTTCCCCTAACAAGGTTTCCATATAAAAATCCTTGTGTTATGGTGTTGTGGATTATTGTTTCATGTTCATGCATCTTTATTTTGATTGAATGCTTTAAGCACTTGAAAGGACAAATTAATAAAAGTTAAAATTGCTCAACACTGATTCACCCCTCCTCTCAATGTTGCTTGAGTCCAACAAAAAGCAACCCAAGAATATAAGATTTGACTTTGACTGGAAAGAATAGGGACCTAAGAAAAAATATCCTAAAAATACCTACACCACTAGAAAGTACTCTGAATCCTCTTTTTGATGATATCTCGTTTGCCTGATTTTGACATCGTGGGAAACAGTTATGGCCTTTGGAAAAAACAACTCCCAAAGTGAAAAAAACATAGTCTGTGACATTAAATTTGATGGCCATATGACCGTTGCAGCAAAACAGCGAGCCTAAAATTGACAGCCAAATGGTGGTCACAAAATTTGCACAACTTGGCCTATTGAAATTTTATTTTTTTTTAATAAAAAATCAATGAAAAAAAATTTACAATTATATTTTTTATTAAAAAAATATATAAAAAACATTGATTTTTTTTAAATCATAAAAAAAATGGTGGGCCCTGTAGGACTGGCAGGTATGACCTATTTAGTACCCTACATAGGACAGACCGTAGGGTACCCCTTTAAATTTCTTTCATTTGTTTTAAAAATAATTTTTACAAAGCTTTTTAAAAGCTTTAAAATAATTTTTTTCACATTAAAAAAAAAACTGTGATTTTTTTTGAAAATTTTTATCTCGTAAAGCATACAGAAGGCTATAAAGGCCTACATGGAATTTTTTTTTGCCTCAGAGGTCAATTGCTTGGATTTTATGGATTTGACAGGGTTTTTTAGTTTTTTTGGGCCTTTTAAGCACAATGGTGATGTCCATTTTGGTTCAAAATGCTCTGAAAAATTGAACACCCTCTAGATGTGGCAAAAAAATCCCTTTCTTCAAACTCTCATAGATCTAACAAACGAAAGCCAATTTTGACAAAAAAAAGGTTAATCTTGACTATTCTGACAACTCTAGATTCAATGGAGAGGTTTGATTTGGCCCTGGATGCACTGGAAAACTACTTCAAGGAAAGATCTCACAAAAAAGGAACAAGAAGATTGCAAATCTCGAGCTTTGATATCATGTAGAAGTTGATAATCTAACCTCACATATCCCAATGAGTATCTACAAGAAAATAACCTATCACCAAAGAAGATCAAGAGACATAAGAATGGTGCTCTATAAACATGAAGCAAAAATGCATTACCTAAGAAGATTTTATCAAGAAGATAATAATTACAAAGAAATCAATCCTTAAGAAAGGAGATCAACCCTAAAGTGAGAACCCTAGGAGAGGATTAAATTATCATGTGACAAGTGTCAAGATAAAAATGAACGAGACAACATGACTAATTTAATAATGCATAAATAAAGATTCCTAAGTTTAGCTTAAGTGAAATAAAGTAAAGGTGACTTAATTAATTAATCAACATGATTAAATTAATCAAGTAAACAACCTATTACTCTAACAAAGGTTACTCTTAAGTTGTGGGTGTTGATTATGGTAAGATATTTTCTCCTATTGCAAAAATGACATCCATTATATTTTTTCTTTCTATTATTGTTGCTTATGATTTAGAGGTTGAGCAAATGGATGTGAAAACTACTTTCCTTCATGGTGACTTGGAGGAGGATATTTATATGAAACAACCAGAGCACTACGCGGTGAAAGGTAAAAGTAATTTGGTTTGTAAATTGAAAGAAATATTTGTATGGCCTAAAATAGAGTCCTAGGATGTGGTACCAAAAATTTGATACATATGTGTTGAGTTTAGAATTTAAGCATTCTAAATCAGATCATTGTGTTTATTATAAAACTGATGGTGATTGTTTCTTATTTATTACAAATTTATGGTGATTGTTTCTTATTTATTCTAAATCAGATCATTGTGTTTATTATAAAACTGCTAAATTTAAAATGAAAGACCTAGTTGCAGCTTGGCCAAAGTAAGTATGTCAATTCAAATTCATAGAGGTTTGATATGCATGATTGTAGACCATTGTATATTCCTATTTTAGCTGGAACAAATTTATCTATTTTAGATTGTCCAACATCCCCATTAGAGATGGAAGACATGAGTAGAGTGCCTTACAAAAGTGCAGTTGGAATTTTGATGCATGCTATGGTTTGTACTAGACAAGACATTGTACAAGGAGTGGGAGTTATTTCCAAATATATGTCTAATCATGGTAGAGTTCATTAGGATTCAATTAAAAGAGTCTTTAGATATTTGCATGGTACCTTAGGGTATTCTTTGTGTTATCATAGTAATTTGACTAAAGATGAGATTTCCTTTCATATTCATGGTTATGTGTGTTGGCAACACAAGGGTAGAAAACTAAGAGGGGGGTGAATTAGTTGTCTAAGAAATTTAAAATTATTAACCTTATTCTCAAATTTGATAAATAAACATGAAAGCATGAACCATCAACACATTAGAGACACACATAACACCAATATTTCTTATGTGGAAACCCTATTAGGGGAAAACCATGGTGGAGGTCAATCCACAAGATTATAGCCTATTAAAAGTATAAAGAATGAAATGAGGAATGCACATGCATTCAGGTGCATTTCCTAGAGCTCAATTCTCAATTACAACAAGGCTTACTGCCCAAAGGAAGACACACTATCTTATTGAAACACTCACATTACATCCACAAGATTTTGAACTAAGAAAATAGCATCTGCTAATGCCTGATTACCATTTTGGTTAAGCACATGAACACTTCTTCACACTCTAATTATTCCTTTGAATTATTAGGACATTTTTCACACATCTCATACACACACATGCCCTCAAATGGAATAAACAATCACTTATATATCTGCAACAAGAGATTACATCGCTACATGTCGGCTTCAACAAAATAATAAAATATATGCAAATTGTCAGCCCAAAACAATAAATAATTTTCAATGTGAATCAACCAATGTTAGCCACAACATAATGAAGACCCAAAACAAAATCCTCAAACATGAAACACCTTCAAAAATTATTCCACGAAGATCCACAACATGCTACAATTACCTTGTCATCCATGAACATGAAAAACATGAACATGCAAGAGAAAATCACCAATTGTGAGCACCACGATCAATGTATGGGTGCAACATAGATAGAGAAAAATCTAGGAACATCCAAAAAAATCACGAATCACCATAGAAGCATCCAAAAACAACTAAAATTACTAGAATCACACCATCTTCATTCAGGAACACCAATTGAAGCAACATAAAAACTATCAGAACACAACTACTCATAACTCGATCAAATATTTATGCAGATCTTTGAAACTTAACATAGATAAACTAGATATACTTGAAAAGAAACCCTTTAATCCACAACCTATGATCATCAATGTATTGAGCTTGGCAACATACTGAACTTCACTTCACCACTGACAACCTACAACTTATTTTATTACAAGTTTCTCAATATCCTCGACATATACAACCTTGACGACATTAATGCCAATAGTGTTGACATTAATTACAACCACATATCAAAAACACAACCACAACATCCAACAATCTCCCCCTTTGGCATTGATGACAACACATGATGTGAAAAACACCATCAACGCAACTAACTCTTAGCACTTTCTCCCCCTTAGATTCTAACTCTTTTCTCCTCAACTCTTTCACATGACTCTTTTCCCCACAAGGTTTTTCACATTGCACTTCTCCGACTTTGAGATCAATGAAAAAGATACACACAAGCTCTAAACCACATATTTGAACATCTAACTACTCCCCCTAAGTAGCAGCCACCACAACATCAATCCAGATCAAGATATGACTATGAAATGCACAGACTGATGCAAGTCAATGCATCTTATTTATGATTGGGAGGGGTAATCACCCCTAACTTCCCTTAGAGAAACTCAAAATTATCCTTAGGCAATTACTTGGTAAAGATATCTACAATATGTTCCTTAGTAGGCACATACTCCAATCTGACTTCCTTTTCACTCACCTTCTCTCTCAAAAAGTGAGACTTGATAGATATATGCTTGGTTTTTTAATGCAGCACTAGATTCTTAGAAATGTTAATTGCACTTGAATTATCACATAATATAGCAATAGGTTCATCATCCACAACTCTGATATCTTTCAACATCTACTTCATCCACAATACTTGAGTACAATTATTAGCAGCAACAATGCATTATGCCTCTGCAGTAGATAAATAAATGGCATTCTGCTTCTTACTTAACCATGAAATCAACTTCTTTCCCAAGAAAAATGCACCACCATTGGTACTCTTTCTGTCATTCACATCTCCTTCCCAATCAACATCAGTAAAGGCACTCAAAGTAAGATCATCATCTTTAGGATACTACAGGCCAGAATCAACTATCCCCTTCAAGTATCTAAAAATCCTCTTCACAATAGTTACATGAGATTCCTTAGGATCAACTAGAAATCTTGCAACAATACATATGACATTCATGATATTAGGTCTAGTTTGAGTCAAATAGAGCAATCCATCAATCATCGATCTGTATCTAGTCTAATTTTCTTTGGGAGAATCATCATCTTGTGTCAACTTGCATCTGGTCACCATAGGTGTACCAACTGGCTTTGAATCTTCCATACCAAACTTCTTTAGCAATTATTTCACATACATGGACTGAGATATAAAGATCCCTTTATCTAGCTAAGTAATTTGCAATCACAAAAGGAATTTCATCTCACCAATCATAGACATCTCAAACTCATTATGCATTTCATTAGCAAACTTCATGCACAAACTATCATCTCCTCCAAAAATGATGTCATCAACAAAGACTTCCACAATCAAATCTTTATCATCATCAATCTTGAAATGCATATTACTATCAACAGTACCTTTGTTAAATCCAAGCTTTAATAAATACTTGTCCAATCTGGCATACCATGCTCTAGGGGCTTGCTTAAGTCAATACAGTGCTTTCTTTAATCGACAAACCATATCTCCATGTTTAGTCAACTGAAATTCACCAGGTTGCTCAATATACACTTCTTCTAGTTCACCATTTAAAAATGTTGACTTGACATCCATCTGATAAACCGTGAAGTTTTTGTAAGCATCATAAGCAAGAAACAGTCTCACAGCTTCAATCCTAGCAACATAAGTGAAAGTTTTTTCAAAGTCAGTTCCTTCCATCTAAGAATATCCTTTACACACTAGTCTTGCTTTGTTTCTAACTACTTCTCCTTGCTCATTCAGTTTATTTCTAAAAACCCATTTAGTTCCAATTACATTTTTTCCCTTAGGTATAGGAACAAGAATCCATGTATCATTCTTCTCAGTCTGCAATAATTCTTCTTTCATTGCTTCCATCCAATGTTCATCTTTGCATGCTTCATTCACACTATTAGGATCAATGTTTGAAATCAAACAATCTTCTTCTACAATTTTTATCCTAGTCTGAACACCTTTGTTCTTATCACCTATGATCTGATCTTTTGAATGATTTAATCTTGCATACCTTGGAGTCTTAGGATTTTCTTAAATTCCAGGCTCTTGTGATCTCTCTTCTGCACTTTCACTAGTTCCTTCCTCTTGATTTTCTTGATTCAATGGAATGATCTGAACTTGATTTGAAGTCTAAACTTTCTTTCCTTTATTTGAACTATCATTCTAATCATCTGAATCATATCCATAGGTTCTAGATGGTCTGACTATGTCTTTATCAACCTTGACATTCACACTTTCAATTACTTTCCTCAATCTCTTATTGCAACATTGGTAGGCATTGCTTTTCATAGAATAACCAAGAAAGATTCCTTCATCACTCCTAGCATCAAACTTTCCCATATCTTCATCTCTTCTAATAAAGCATTTACTCCCAAATATTTTGAAGTACCTAACAGTAGGCTTATGACCAAACCATAGCTAAAAAGGAGTCTTACCAGTATCACCTTTGACTTGTACCCGATTGAGAGTGTAAACAACAATACTCACAACTTCTCTCAAATAGATATGAGGAAGATTTCCTTCCAGCATCATAGTCCTAGTAGCATCTTGAATTGTATTTTTCTTCCTTCCCACAACTCCATTTTGTTGAGGGGTCCGCAGGGCAGATAATTGTCTCTTTATCCCATGTTCTTCACAAAAAGAATTATACTCACCAGAAGTGAATTCACCTCCTCTATTTGATCTCAAAAATTTAATATTCAGTCTTGTCTCTATCTCAATCATAGCCTTAAAAATATTGAACTTCTCTAGAGCTTTAGATTTCTCCCTTAAGAAAGTAACCCACATCATTTTAGAATAATCATCAATAAGTAGCATGAAATACCTGTTTCCTTGTAAACTTCTGATTCTAGAAGGACCACACAAATCAGTATGAACAAGATTAAACACTTCATTTGAACAATGTTGTTTTCTTCAGAATGAAATTCTAGTTTTCTTCCCTAACTGACATTCCTTGCATATGGTATTAGTAGGCTTCATGGGTAAAAGCAAGAAGTTGGGTACAGGAAGAGGGGAAATTTTGGGCAAAAAAAAAGTTTCGTAAAAAATGCGTATGCATTTTGGATCAGGTACCCGAGCCTAGATCCAAATGTGTACACATTCAGATTCGGGTACACGAACCTAAAATGCATACGCATTATGAAGCGTGTTCGTGTTTATAACACATACGTGTTTCAAAATGCTTACTCATTTTTTTGAAAGTATTTATTTTTTTAAATAAGTGATTGTATTTCATTTTTCACCATTCTAATCCGCGTCAGAGAGGAACAAAGGAGATCGCGTACGCATTTCAAAGGCCTTCATTGAACAAAAATTTGACAGCCACCTCCTCCCATCGACACAATCGACCTCATCGACCTCCAAGTTGGTTGAACTCTTCATTTTTTTTGCTTTATATCTTTTTTTTTGTTTTGTAATTAGTATTCAGTTTTTGTTTGTTTAGTGTGTTTTAGTTCAATGTTTTATAGTTTTTAATTGCATTTAAAAAACCAAAAACGTCAACGAAACAAAGAAATTTAAATTGTAAATTGAAAACCATAAAAACTAAACCTAAATTTGACACATATAACTTAGAAATTTCAAAACCCTAGAACCCTAGGTTACACAATTTACATAGGTCCCTGAAAACTAATTTACACAGGTTAATCCTTGGACCTAAACCCTAAAATGTAAACATAAAACCCTAAATTAGGGATCCTCAAGAAGGTTTAGATTACATTTTATATTTGACATAACCTTCTTTGTATGATTTTTACTCTCACTCATGGTTCTTAGTTTATTTAGGGTGGAAGTGATAAAAAGTTCAATATTAGGGGCATGTGATATAATAGAAGAGGTAAAATAAGGATGTGTAGTAAGATTTGATGACATAACATGTAGGGAGGGATCACAAATTATAGTCCATAGGTTAGGTACACTTTGGTATGTTGTTGGTGATCCACACAACTACCAATGAAATTCATAATTGACTAATAAAGGAGGTACAAACAATCGATGCATAGATCTATATATTAACCAACAAGTTGATTTAATTATAATATGTTCAGATTTAATATAAATTTGATATATAATTTTATCTCAAAAAACTTCATGATTGTATAATTTAACTTGAGAAAGTGTACCAGTGAAGTAAAATAATGTGCCTCATGTGAAACTATGTGCTTGATTTGATAAGTTCATATATCATGATGCTAGTTGATATGAGCATGTAATCACTCTATATCAATGTTGTTAGCTTATATAGTGTATGATGTATTCTCTTAAAAAAAAATAGAAATTCAAGTCATACTTGTTAATCTAGACTATGTGCAATATGGATAGAGCTAGACACATAAATGCTATTAAATCAAATAAATATTAAAATGTGAAGCATGAATGATTTCTACCCATTTCTCTTATTTGGATGAGATCCTTTATGAATTATGTAAGGATGCATTATGATCATATTTAAGCCTTAATTTATAGGATGTTATTCATAAGATCTATAGGTTGTGTGTAATCTAATTCCTATTTTAACTCTCATGTGTAGTGGCATTGTTCTAGATTAGGAAAACTAAATGTTGTACTTTCTCTAAACTAGTGTATCAAAGCTAACTTGTAGCATGAACATTTCAATTTGGAAAATTCAAATTACTTTTTTGAGAAACTTGATAGATGATTCATAAATGCAAGTCAATTCTATAACCAAAGGTTTATTTTCTAAGATTATTTATTTATTGAATTGATCAATTTATTCCTCACTTAGTGGTAGTTAGGTTCTTTTTTTGAAAACCCATGCACGTCTAGAATTTATATAAATATTCAAAGGAAGAGTCTATGCCATAGAAAAGTTTCAAAAAATATATGATTAGAAAAAAAATTGGGTCTAAATCACTTTAGATCTCCTCTTCCTTTTTAAATCATCCAAGAGTGCTTAGAGGTCCAAATAGGTTCAAAATCCATCATAACTCAACAACTTACTTATAATTGAAATCTAAAATTCCTAATTGTTGATATATTGAAGCTATTCCTAGAATGTCACATATTTTATTCAAAGCACTAAGTTTAGGTGGTAGGATTTCTCATTTACTTGTAAAAATTTATTATGTGTCTTCTATATGTTTTCATTCATCAAATCTCTAAATCTAAACCCTAAACCCTAATTTAGCATTCATTTTGTTGTAGGACCTTAAAATGAAATTTGGTTTCCTTAGGCAACTCCACCAAATTTTATTCCCTCAAGCCATGGAACATTTTGTCCTACTCCACCTTACTAGACATAGATCCCCTTAAGCCATCCTATCACCCTAAATCATAAATCGATGTATTAAGGGGTCCCATATGACATTTCTTAAGGGGATCAAAGAAGTTCTCAAAATTTGGTGAATAGAGCTCAAGCTCATCTTTGTTTATTTTGTACATTGCAATTAGGTCACTAGCATATATCTATGTGTCCCTTTGAATGTATTCTATTAATTTTTCATTCTATGTGTCCCTTTGAATGTATTCTATTAATTTCTTCTTAACTACTTTGTCCCACTATAGAGATCTTGTGTCTCTTATCATGAAATTTGAAAATTTAGATAAATCAATTTATGTCCTCGGATTTCATTAAATTTTGTCATACTTGATTAATACATCTATTCATTTTGTTGTAGGACCTTAAAATGAAATTTGGTTTCCTTAGGCAACTCCACCAAATTTTATTCCCTTAAGCCATGGACCATTTTGTCCTAGGACTTTACTACATATAGATCCCCTTAAGCCATCCTATACCCTAAATTGTAAATCAATGTCTTAAGGGGGAATTTGACATTTCTTAAGGGGATAAATTTGGTGAATAGAGCTTGGTCACTCATCTTTTTTTATATTTTGTACATTGCAATTAGGTCACTAGCATATATCTATGTGTCCCTTTCAATGTCTTCTATTAATTTTTCATTCTTCTCTTTAGTATTCTTTGAAAAAAATGAATGAGATTATAAATTTTAATGTTAGTGTTAAACTTATAATTTCTTCTTAACTACTTTGTCCCACTATAGAGATCTTGTGTCTCTTATCATGAAATTTGAAAATTTAGATAAATCAATTTATGTCCTCGGATTTAATTAAATTCTGTCATACTTGATTAATACATCTATTCATTTTGTTGTAGGACCTTAAAATGAAATTTGGTTGCCTTAGGCAACTTCACCAAATTTTATTCCCTTAATCTATGGACCATTTTGTCCTGGGACCTTACTACACATAGATCCCCTTAAGCCATCCTATACCCTAAATCATAAATCAATGTCTTAAGGGGGAATTTGACATTTCTTAAGGGGATCAATTTGGTGAATAGATCTTGGGCACTCATCTTTTTTTATAGTTTGTACATTGCAATTAGGTCATTAGCATATATCTATGTGTCCCTTTCAATGTCTTCTATTAATTTTTCATTCTTATCTTTAGTATTATTTGAAAATAATGAATGAGATTAAATAAATTTTAATAAAACCCCATAATTTAATTTCTACCCTTCATAATAACAACCCCACACTGGACTCAATTTAATGTGTGTACATGCTATGAATTTTTAAAGTTATGGATTTTATAATGTTATAAATAGAATGATCTTCAAATGAAATATATTTTGAATTTGTGCATGTTCAATGTGATTTTTAAATAACTTTCAAATTGTGTGCATTATTTAATTAGTTTGTTGATATATATTTTTTAATTGTTTAACATGCAGTTGCCATATCATTGCTCACATGGATCCGATGTTTAATTTAAACAATTTTATGCCCAATCAATAAATTCCTATAGATCCCATACATCCCAATACACCACATGAACAAAACCCTAGCACACCTCCACATTCTCCACTGCCTAACCCCCCACCCCCTCTTGTATTTGATGAAGATCAATTAAGAGAGAATATCCGATCAAACCTCATTGTCATTCAAGGAAATATAGATATCATAAAAAATGAGCCTAGAGTCCCTCCCCATCTCGCACGATTTGCATCTATGATGCAAACTATTGTCGATTTTGTTTAATCTATTGATGCGGACCTAGTTAGGTTCCATCAATGGAGAGAAGAGAGGAGACAATTCTATGCAAATGGATTGTCATATAAAGAAATCAATGACCTGAAAATTACCAAACAAGCCATGTGCCAATATTTTATTAACCCCCAAACAAACCAACCCATTCCACCCACGAAAAAATGAATTTCAATTTTATGGTGTAGGCACCCGCAGATAGCTACGCATTTTTGGGATAGATGATGGATGGTGTTTGATAGTCCACCACATGGCAACAGTGAGATGCCCTTATACTTTTTGAGAAATTTATAGGCTGAGTTTGAGTTGGGTAAAAAACCCAACTATTTTGATATGATGTTATTTTAGGGAGTTGCGTGTGGCATGCCCCAACATAGACTAGGAGCACGTGTCGATCCTCAACGACGTGCTCCAATTGCTCCTAGTGTTCCTATTCCTTCTCCTAGTGTTCCTGCTGCATTTCAGCAGCAGACCATGTTATCGACATTAGGAGAATTGAGTTCAATTTCAAGACATCTCACTCAGCGGACTACACACACAGCCACTGAAGTGGCCAATAGAGAGCATGGAGGCTCGGGCTATAGGGATACTCAGACATCCACTTTAGGTGATGCACATGCATCTAGGACGGGGTCATACCTGAATTTACTATATTTTGAGGATCGTCCTACACAGGTATGTTCATCTTTTGAACTTAAATTTAATTCAAGTTTGAAATATGAAAAATTCATGTAAATAATAACATAAAATTATATATATAATATAATATTAATTCAATAAGTGTTTGGTGTAGACACATGATCACATGATGCCTGAAACTCAATATGATCATCGTGTGCATATGTTGAGTGTTGTAGATCTGGGCTCACCTTTTGGACAAGTACTTTAACCAATATATATTAAATAATTTGTGTGGATATATATCTAATTTAATTTGAATTTGTACACATGTGTGAATTGATATATTATATCTAGATGCAAGGAGGTCATACAATACCTAGTACTGACCAACCACAAGTTACAGTGGTGAGCGCTCCTGAGACATCATCAGCTCAGGTGCGTGCTTTCAAAATTTTGTTAAGTTTACATTAAATAGACATCATAGATATAATTTAATTTTTTCATTTACATACACATGTGTCAATGATCTATACGAACTGTTGTACATCTATATGCAGGAATTTCATGAGATACCCATGGCAGGCCGTGCACCTGAGACATCATTGGAATTTATGCATGGGCGATCTCAGGTGTGTGATCATGAGGTCATATCATTCGAGGTTGTACAATTTACTTTAAATCTCCTATACAATTTTTACGGACCTTTTAAATAAATATATATATATATATATATATATATATATATATATATATATATATATATATATATATATATATATATATATATATATATATATATATATATTAGGTTTTCACATATTGTTTGCTTTATATGAATATGCAGGATATAGTAGATCATGCATTTGCATCTTCTCAAGTGACAGTTTATGCTGAAGAAGAAAATGTGCTAGTTACAGATTCACATGATCATATGGTAATTTATGCATACTAGAAATCATTTTTACTATATTTACTAGATATTTAATTAAATTTATTTTTATCTAAAAGTTTATATTTTCAAGTTTAAATATGTTTAATTATATCAAAATTTCTAAATAAATTTAAATCTAATTTCAAGTTTCTTGTACTCTTTTACAACATGATGTGGGTACATCTAGTCAACATGGAACAAAGAGGAGACTTGATTTGACTGATCAGCCTGAAAGTTAGATGGTTTTATATATTTTATGGACTACAGATCTCTAGTTTTATTTAAATATATGTGTTGGACTTGACATATAAATTTTATGGACTATCTATCTCTAGTTTTACTTTGAACATGTTATTGTCATATTTGTGTTTATTTATATCAGTTGACTTTAATATGATGATTATATATGCAGTCAATTATGATATCTTGTTATGTTCATTTTCATGATTATATGCACTCATACATTGGACTATTTATATTTTATCTAATTTTCAAGTATTACATGCACTATATAAATTCTTATCTAGAATCAAATTATATATATATATATATATATAAATATATAATTTATCACATGGTTAGGTGAAAAATTAAAACATTCCTTAAATAGTTTAGATCATATTCATAATAAATTAAGGCAGGTAATTTTAACTATTTTCCAATTAGATAGCAAATATTTGAATCAATAAACAAAAAAACTATCTCCTTGTATGTATAAAATGTATAATCTATACAATTGAATAATTATATAAAATGTGGTAAATACAAGACATGAAATGTATAATCTATAAAATTAGAACAAGATATTTAAAAAGTGACATTGAACAAACATATATAATGTATATCAAGATGTTCATTACAACTATATAATATGATGAAACATATATGTGCATGTAGATACAATTAAAACTTATCAACTTTTAGGTGAAGACCAAAAATTGATATTTACATAGTCTCTTGATAAAATAATTTTTCAGTTCAACAATCACTTCGTAGACCAACTTGATGAGAACCTGCAAAAATAATTAATGTAAGTAACTACAATTTTTATGAGTCATTTAAGAAAAAAATTCATGCGAGAAAAGAACAGTATATAGTAAATTCCATACAAATTCAAAAGATGTTTGCCATAGGATGGATTAAGGGGACCTAAGAGGATATATAGCTTAAGGGGGGTCTTAAGAGAATGCCTTAAGGGGAGTTAAGAGGATGGTTTAAGAGGATGCATCTCATGAACCCTAGGATATGGCTTAATAGGTCCTAAGAGGATGGCTTAAGGGGAATTATGAGAGTCCTTTAAGAGGATGGCTTAAGGGGATGTAAGAGGGTGGATTAAGGGGAGTTGATAGAATGGATTAAAGGGATGTAAGATAGTGGATTAAGGGGATGCATGTCATGAACCTTACGATATGGATTAACAGGCCCTAAGAGGATGGCTTAAGGGGAATTATGAGAGTGACTTAAGGAATGTAAGATTATGGATTACGGGGATGTGAGAGGATATGACTTAAGGGTCCTTTAAGAGGATGGCTTAAGGGGATGCAAGAGGGTGGATTAAGGGGAGTTGATAGAATGACTTGAAGGGATGCAAGAGGGTGGATTAAGGGATTTGAGATAATGAATTATACTATCAATTAAATGTATCTAGAACTATATAGTTACCTAACTCTAGATTCGAATTCCATTGTAATATATGTGCATCTCCTCTCTTTTTTGTAAAGCATCTAATTTTGGGATACCTGAAACAAAAAATGATATAAAAATTTAATTAGGAAATGATTAAATACAAATATATACATCAATTAACTATATAAACAACTAGATATACTTACCAATATTTATTTACTATGTTGTACCATCTACATCCTCTCTTTTTTTTAATGCATCTATGATTGTCTCATGATCATCCATTGAAAGTGTCCATAAAACTTTATTAGCAGGCCTCCCTCGATATCTAAATAGTTTTATATTGGTTTCCAAAATCAAATGTGAATAATGTATAATCTTCTTGTGTCTTTCATAATCTTCAAATGCAAGCAAGCCATTCTTTCTCATCAAATATTTTCGAAGCTAGGAGCCAACAACAACCACTGAACCAGCTGGATACTCAAAGTTGTCATCATCCACTCTAGGATGTGCCAACTTATGTTTTCTCTCAACACATCTAGCCAACTAGTAATTTGTCTCCTCTTCATTCCCCTCAAGTGCAACAACAACATACACATGTCCTACAAAAATAATACAAAATTCAATAAAGAGTGACTTATATTTAATTCACATATAAACATGCATACATACAAAATTCAACTCAATAAATAAAGTACCTTCTTGTACAAGATCCAAAACACAATCATAATCATCTAATGCGAACACTTGATTATCTTCAATTATCGTTCCATGTTGAACATTTGTCGGTGTAGGTGTTAAGGCTCTTTGTTGCCATTGTTCGACCCATTCCGTATTTTCACATGCCTCCCAATCACCTGCAATAAAAAATTGACAAAAGAATTCCAACTCCCTTGTCAATATTGTCCATGTGTTTGCATTCGAACTCTTAAACAAATGCCATTTTCCAGATCCATTAATTGTTTAACAATCTTGTCAAGAAAAAATATCATTTTCTTCAACTAATCAAAAGAAGCATCAAATTATTGAGCTATCACTTGTTCTTGTAGATAATTTGGTATTGCACCAATCTACAATTGCACGTGCATCTCTAAATTTCCCAGCATCCTCAAATTTTAGTCGATCTCTAGCAAGAGCTCTTTTCACACATGCACTTGCTCCATCGTGTTCGCCCTTACCATGGCCAGCTTAAAAAAAACTCCATATGTGTTGGATATTATTTTCCTTATGAACTCTACATAACCAATAAAACATTCTAGCATTTTTGAATTGACCCATGCAATTATTTGACCATATGAGATGTTTTAGCATTTGAATTCCTTTCTTTTAAATTTTTATAAAATATATCAAAACAATATTGTACAAACTCAGATGAATGTAATCGATTATCACTTACATAAAAATGGTAATCTCTCAAAATTATTCTATTATCTTCTATACTATCTTTTGCATGTCTATAAACAATGTGAACTAATATAGCTACTTGCATTGAATTATAATATTGTGATTGAATTTCTTCTTGTGGAGCAAGAGTATAATTTTCAGCAAAATCAACAACTGACAATATAGTTCTAATTGGGAATGTGTTTTTACATAAATGAAATTGATTATCAAGCCAATGAGCATTATGAGAGTGTTGAACATAGTTAGGTACAAACTTATCTTTAAATTCATTAATAAAAGTATGCACACTAACTTTTTCCACAATTAGCTCAATGCGTTGTCCAATTTTTCCATCTTTTAAAGAATACTCAACATTTTTAAATTTTTTTACATCCACTAATTGTTGTCCAAATTCATCTAAACTACTTTCATGCATACATTCTCCTAATAATGAAAAGTTACCACATCTATCGCATTCTCCAGAAATGCATGCTTTTAAAAAAAATGAGTTTCCATTTAAAGAGGGATCACAAAACAAACCTGCTATAAAATCTTTGATTCTTTAGGTGGCATATTAATGCCACAAATGTTCTGCATAATTTGGTTAGCATGCAAAGTGCATCGTATATATCGAAATATATCATAATAATAATGAAATTGTACATGAGTCTTACAACAACAAAAGATTCATTGCTTATTAATTCTAACATACCAAGGTTTACACATTTCGAATGATCTTTGACTTATGTTAATATTCAATGGTAAGATTGAAGCATCTAATTTTTTTTTATATAATTCAGTTGAGTCATATCTAAGAGATGCTTTGGATGAGGTTCATGAATTTTGGAATCCACCCTCAATTTTAAGACATCTCTAATGTTAGGTGATACTCTTGTATTATCATGCCAAAATTTATCGATTAAAGATTTAATTTCATTAGTTAATTTCATGTCTAATCTTGGGAGTCTACCACTAAAACTCCAACATTGATTAATAGGATCCTTTTCAATACTTTCTCTTCTTTTAGCAGCTCTTATCAAAGTTCTAGGATTTAATTTTACACATTTACTAATCTTACTTAACATTCTTTTATTTGAAGTTGTTTTATCAACTAGAGCAATTTTTATTGCATGACGAGCCACATTCTTATCTTTCGATCGACTTTTCTTACCAATAACATCAATAGCATTAGCAACACTAGATATGACTTGTTCTTTTGAATCATCTTTCTTTTTTGATTTTACAAAAAACACCTAATTTTTTCATCACTTTTCTCATTTTCAACATTCTCACCAATTGCACCATGAGTTGACATTGGAATCCTAATTTCTTTCTATAAAAAACATTTTATATATTTTATTTCCATAATTTCTAATTTGTCTCAAAGAAACTTTACCACGAAGGTTATCTAGCACATTTGTTTCAATTGTAAAATAAATATTTTCACCTTCATCCATAGGAGTTTCATTTTCATTCACACAAGGGGTTTCATTTTCATTTTCAAATGTAAAAGGGATTTCATTCTCATTTTCATCAATATGAGGGATTTCATTCTCATTTTCATCAATATAAGGGATTTCATTCTCATTTGCATTCTCATATGATATAATTTCATCATTTTTTTGTTTCTACATTGTTTCAACCCTAATGTTATTGATCTCATCAATGGTGTATCTAGCTTCATCTAAACAAACAATATCAATATTATCAAAACTTGGGTTTGATCACATACCTAGATAGATTGTTTGAATAGGTACATTTTCCATATCATTGGGAGGTGGATTTGAAGACATACCCGAAGTTTTTTCCATATCATTCAAAGTTGAAGTTGAAGGCATAGTTGGGTTTGTCTCTGTAATTTTATTTTCTTCCATATTCACCATCTCCACATTTGCATCATTTACATTCATTTCATCATTCATGGCTTCCTCTTGAACATTCTTGGAACTAGATGCTTCCAAATCTTTCATTTGATGAATCCTTTCTCTCCTTTCCCTTTGTCTTTTTGCCTCATTATCTTTATTTGCTTGAATTTCTTTGGTTGTCATTAACTTTCTACATCTTTTTTTTTGTCTTTTCTTATCACCCATGGTTACCAAACCCTTTTTGATAACAAAAATAATAATTCAAAAAACCTATTTTCAAATTGCCACTTCAAATATTCAAATTAAACTATGTATTATGAAGACCATTTTTTCTATAAACACTGAAGTACAAAAACATCATGAGTACATCCAAAAATTCTCCTTTTCAAAATATTCTTCTAAAATGTTCTTCTACTTGATTCCACTTCAGAAAATTTATCCCGCACTTTGTCTCTTCCAACAATTTGAATAGAATATGCCCTACAGAAGAAAAATTTGCAATAAAAAATGACACTTTCAGATTGTACTGCAGAAAAAGAATGTTGCAGAAAAATCGTGTTTTACCAGTATTTTTTAAATTAGGGGAAAATGACTATATTAGAAATGCGTACGCATTATGTTCTAGGAATGCATACACATTTCATAACACGTACGCGTTACCTTTACCCAACGGGTAAATAGATAACGCGTATGCATTATGAGATGTGTACGCATTTCATTTAAATAACGCGTATGTGTTTTTGTAACATGTACGCATTATTTAAATGCTGAATTACCACACCACATCTAGCCCTAGTTTTAGGCTTGGGAAAGGCTTGGCAATCCGAGCCTTAGCCTTTGACCTACAACTAAAAAACTAAGGCAAATTGAAGAAGAATGTCCAACTTTGACAACATCGCTGATGGACTTCTTTTCTGAATCAATCTATAAAATTAAAACCCATTAGAGAACACGATGTCTACTTTCCAAATATATAATTTTTATTAATATTGGATTATGTTTGCTATTTTTTAATTAATTTCTAAGAAAACTAGTCCTTAAACTTGAAATATCAGACTTTTTTTGTTTTTTAATAACTTTTTTTGGTTTAGTTTTTGTAAAAAAAATTATATGGGATCAAACTTCAGACAATTCTCTACACAATGAAAAAATAAAGAGTCTTAAATTTTTTAGTTTAGGTCCAATTATGTTGTCCGTACACGTTGATTTTTAAAAACAACAATTAAGGCCAATATAAATTTAATAAAAAGAAAAATATTCAACCAAAAATTACAAAAAAAATTCCAGACCAAACTTCATGTTGTTAGCTCTCTTTTCCCAAAAGGAATTAGCAAAATAATTTTATTTTGGTAAAAATGTGTCGTCCTTACACGTGCTTGGTATTGTAAAAAAATAGGGACTTTTAAAAAGTGGTTTTTATAGATCCCTATCAAAATTTAATTTCTGTAATCTGGGTATTTGAATAATTTACATATTTAGAAACTAGATTCAAAATGATAATTTTATATTACTAACTTTTTTTAAGATTCATTGTGTAAGTGCCTCAAATTTTCAGTCCAAGTGTGACAAATTCTAAAAAACAGAAAAAACACCCACTTTTTGAGCTTTTTGTGTACCCAACTTCTTGCATCAACCCTCAAATCAACTTAGGTAGATCTCTCACAACTTGAGTAGAGATTATCTTGATAATATTTTAAAATTTTACATGACACATTCTCCTATGCCACAACCAACTTTCATCAACTTGAGCAATCAGACAACTTTTACTAGTAGCATTCAGGTGAAATATATTACCTTTTATTTTTGTACCTGATGCAATCACATTTTTGGAACTCCCCAATATTCTACACTTTCCATTCTTGAATTGAAGATTGTATCCCTTGTCAACCATCTATCCAACACTTAAGAGATTGTGCTTCAAATCTTCCACATATAGAACATCATCAGTAATATGCTTACCATCAAGAGAAATGGATCCTCTGCCATGGATTACACCAGCTCTGTCATCACCACATCTTACAACACCACCATCATACTTTTCCAGGCTCACAAATTTGCTTTTATCACCTATCATGTGATGAGAGCATCCACTGTCAATCACCCATTCATCTTTTTCTTCAACTCGAGCAACTAGAGCTTTCTCCACATTTGTCCAACTAGCAGATTCAGTAGGGGTTGGATCATTTTCCTTAATAGCAATAAATACCCATTCATCCTCAGTTACATTCCCTTTATCAAATTCATCATCTGTCACACCTTCATTGGCAACATAATAGCACTTTCTTTGAAATCTAGGCTTGTTAGGTTTTGACTTAGGAACTCTTTTCGGACACCTTGATGCAAAATGACCTATCTTACTGTAAGAAAAAAATTTAATAGGAAATTTCCCTTTATACTTACCTTCTCCTTTGGCTTCCCTCTTGACAATAAGTGTTTCAAGTTTGTCTAGCTCTCTCTCTTCTTCTTCAATATTTCACATTTCCTCATACTTGAATACCTTTCTAGAAAAACTTTCACCTAGATCATGTCTCTACTTATCTTTTTCAGAGGTAGTAGCCTTGAATGCTGATTCTATCTTAGGAAGAGCATCACCAAATTCACTCAACTCAAAAGCAGTAAACTTACCAATCAACATGTCTCTAGTTACATTCATCATAGTCCAGATCTCCTCAATAGCAGTAGCTTTGGCTTTATTTGCAGTAGGAAAAGATCTAAGCACTTTAGCAACAATCTTTGATTCTTCCAATTGTCCACCAGCACATCTGATATTACACACAAGTTCATTTAATCTTTGCATGAAAGAATTAATATTCTTATCATCACCCATTCTCAACATTTCATATTTCCCTTTCAGACTTTGCAACTTAGCAATCTTCACATGAGTATCACCTTCATACAAAGTTTCCAAATTTTTCCAGATCTCATAAGAAGTCTTCAGATCCATCACATTTGTCATCTCAGAATCAGTCAAAGCACTCAACAATGCTTCCTTATCCCTAGTATTATATTCAACATCCTTAATCTCAACAGTAGTAGAAGGACTATTGTGTGGGATAACATACCTATTCCTTGTAATGTTCTAGTAGGGTTCACGAATGCATCTAAGATGACACTCCATTTGAGTCTTCAACAAAGAATAATTTGTTCCATCAAATCTCAGACTATCCTTCTTGTATGTCGCCATTCTAGATCACCTCAAATTGCTAAAACTTCTTCCAAGTAACCTGCTCTGATACCAATTTTTGGCAACACAAGGGCATACAACTAAGAGGGGGGTGAATCAATTGTCTCAGAAATTTAAACTTATTAAAATTATTAACCTTATTCTTAGATTTGATAAATAAACATGAAAGTATGAACCATCAACTCATTAGAGACACACATAACACCAAGATTTTTTACATGGAAACCCTGTTAGGGGAAAAACCATGGTGGAGGTCAGTCCACAAGATTATACCCTGTTAAAAGTATAAAGAATGAAATGGGGAATGCACATGCATTTAAGTGCACTTCCTAGAGCTCACTGCTCAATTACAACAAGGCTGACTACCCAAAGGAAGACACACTGTCTTACAAAAACCTTTGGATTATATCCGCAAGATTTTGAACTGAGAAAATAGCATCTGCTAATGCCTGATTACAGTTTCGGTTAAGCACATGAACACTTCTTCAAACTATGCTTCTTCCTTCGAATGATTAGGAAATTATTCATACGTCTCATACACATGCATGCCCTCAAATGGAATAAAGAATCCACTTATATATATCCACAAGAGGTTACATCGCTACATGTCAGATTCAACAAAATAATAAAACATATGCAAACTGTCAGCCCAAAACAATAAATAATTTTCAATGTGAATAGACCAATGTCAAACACAACATAATGAAGACCCAAAACAAAATCCTCAAACATGAAACACCTTCAAAAATTATTCCACAAAGATTCACAACACGCTACAATTACCCTGTCAAGCATGAACATGAAAAACATGAACACACAAGAGAAAATCACCAATTGTGAGCACCACGATCAATGCGGATGTGCAACACAGATAGAGAATGATCTAGAAAAATTTACAAAACATCATGAATCACTAGAGAAGCATCCAAAACAAATAAAATTAATAGAATCACATCATCTTCATTCAGGAACACCAATTGAAGCAACAAAAAAATGTCAGAACACAACTGCTCATAACTCAATCAAATCTTTATTGCAGATCTCTAAAACTTAACATGGATAAACTAGATATACTCAACAAGAAACCCTTTCATCCACAACCTCTGATCATCAACGTACTGAGCTCGACAACATACTTAACTTCACTTCACCACTGACAACCTACAACTTATTTTATTACAATTTTCTCAATATCCTCGAGATATACAACCTTGAAGACATTAATGCCAATAGTGTTGAAATCAATGACAACCACACATTAGCAACACAACCACAACATCCAACAATGTGGAATCAGAATGGGTAGGTGATGTTGATAGCAAATGATCCACAAGTGCTTCTGTATTTACTTTATTTGGTGGTGCAATTCGCTGGATGAGTAAGTGACAGGTTATGGTTGCTTTTTCCACTATTGAAGTTGAGTATATGGTAGCTACTCATGCTTGTACATAAAGAATCCATTTGGCTTAAGAAACTATGTTGAGATATTGAAATAAAACAAGGTGTAATTCCAATTTATTGTGACAGTTAAAGTGTGACATGTCTAGCTAAGAATCTGACATTTCATGCCAAGACCAAGCACATTGATGTACAATATCATTTTGTTAGAGATATGGTCAAAGATGGTAGGGTGAAGCTGGTTATGGTAGATACTTTGATGAATTTTGCTAATTCTTTAACTATGCAATTAAGAGATGATGTTTATACACCCTCCCATTTCTCTTGCAAGGTTTTTAACAAGTGGGAGATTTGTTGAGAAAATGTTTCTCAACCTTGCAATTACATAAGGTATTGTTCATACATAAGCGATGGGAGGTGCAGGGGGTACTGCACCATGAGGGATTTGGGGGGATCATACCCCTAGAGGGGGGTCTAGGGGCCACATTCCCCAATGAGGGATCAAGGGAAACACCCCTGAGAGCTAAATTTTATGTATATTTTATTATTGTAAATATGGACTATTCATCACTAGGTCTCATATCTGGTGGTTGATATTTTGTTGGCTTGACTTTCCCTAGAAGGAAACCTTATATATGAGGGTTTTATATAATGACTATGTATTTTAATGAATTCTAAGAGTCTAATAGCAATTGTTTTCTTCCTCTTGATCTTTGGTTGGTGCTACTCCTGCGAGAAGCTTGCTCTGTAAGTATATTGTAATCTTTGTGATTTTTGAATAATATATTGGGTAGCTTTTGGAGTGTGGGTTTTTTCTCCCAAAAGGGTTTTCCCCACATAAATCAATATGTTGTGGTATGCATGATATTTATGTTTTTTTTAAAAAGTTTTTGTAACTGTTGTAAATATCTACAAGGTTTTGCATTAGCCTCCTCTCAAGATTAGTGTAGGAATTTGTTCCGCTACCTTAGCTTCCTTACATAAATAAGAGACTTAAAATATGAGAGTCCATCTCCCTTGTGTTGGTATCAACATTAAGACACATATTTTCAGGAATATAACTAGTCTTAAGATATCACTCTATATTCTCCCAATCATTTGGTGGTTTAGGAACCACTTCATAGAAGTAGGGAAAGAGGATAATCCATTTTAAACGATTCATCATACCATCTTACCAAACCTTATAGTTTCCTCTATTCAATTCAATTATAGATGGATGCATTATAATAGGCATGATAAAATTCTCAACTTTAGTCACACAATAGACCAATCAAGATAATCAAACCAACAAAAGAAAAAAGATTACCCTATAATTATTCAATCAAGAGATCTGCCCCGCAAAAAAATGTGTTGGCACTTTCTATGTAGTGCAATTACAATGCCATAATACTTTCCAGAGTTTACAATGCCAAGATGGATCAAAGATGGAAAATTACAATAGTATCTCAAAATGATATCCTCAAACTGAAAGTAAACTTTCCTAATATGATTTAGATTGAAAATGAAACTTTCCTGGAAGGAAAAATCTTCTCCAAGTGTCCATATTTCAAAGTGATAAACCATAATTTAAATATGCACAAATATGAATAAAAAATACTTGGTGCTAAATATAAAAAATGCATGGATAGAAATGCAAAGATCCTCAATACCTTTCCAACGTTGCAAAAATCACAAAAAAGGGATAATCTGGGAAGAATTTATGAGTTCGGAGGTCCAAAAAGGGAAATTTTATTTTAGTAAGCAATAAAATTCACCTAAGGAAAAATTTGAAAAAATGGCTTGTATCATTGTGAAGTGCTCAAAACTAACTTTTTGTCGATATCTTGTTTGCAAATTTTGACACCTTGATGAAAAATTATGGCATTGTGAAAAAACTACCCTTCTAGGGCTTGAGGGCAAAAAGTTAAGCTCATGAGTGCTTAAATTTAGTCACCCATGTGACCATGACTCAAGCATAGGTTAGGAAAATGCACCATCAAGGGCGGTGACACCATTTAGGCAGTGGGGCATAGGGAGCAGTGGGTTCGGGGTGCACTACTAGGGCATTTAAGCCCCAGTGGTAATCATAGGTAATTGCTAACTATGACCTCACACTAATGGATCTATAGCTAAATCAACACAAAAACACCTTGTGGGCTTAAATAATTTTTTTAATTATTAAAATTTGTGAATTTTAAAATGTGAACTATACCCTATGTAGTCTAACAAAAATCATATGTTGGTGACATATACCAAAGAATATTCCTCTGAATATGCCAATTCTTTTGTGGACCTGATGCTACGACAATACGATCTAGTATGGTTTATACATATCCATACCATATGGATTATGCACAAACTATACAAATAATTTCTCTTGTAGCTTCTGACCTAACCCCAAAAAAATGGCCCAATTTTTTTGGACCAAAACATCAAGTATTTTATATGAAATAAGGGGTTTGTGGGCCTTTTGGACTCAATGGAAAGGTCTATTTCACCCCAATGTGCACCTAGAAAAATATAAGCTTGAATCGCCCTCAAATATGTGAAGGGGTTTTGCAAATTTAAAGCTTTGATACCATGTTAGAGTCACTCTAGGAATCCAACCCCTAAGATCACATGCAAAACCAAAAATAACCTTCTATAAGAGAAAAACAAGAGAATGAATTTGCAATAATAGATGCAAGATAATATGGCCAATATGCAATGCCCAAGATTGTAATGGTATTGGATTGGATTGGATTGGATGTGCATATGATGCCTTGTTTATAAATACAAATGTGAGATAGGATTAGACGATATCTTGACATATGTCTTAATCTTGTATAATGAGACAACTACCTCAACATTATTAAATGCACTTGGACATAAGAATCAAATGACATGATAAGATAAGAGAAGATCACATGACACCTAAGACTCCTAGAAAGGTTCCCTAGGACCTAAGTAAACTTAACATGTAAATAGGACATATAAGTGAACTAGATAGGTAAAACGCCTATTTACTCCAACAAGAACCTCTTGAACCTCTAACAAGTTTCAAAATTTCTATGAATTCAAAAAAATAAGGGAATTTTAACTTGTACCACTAAGCTAAGATTAAAAGAATCGATTATAACCATTGAATATTCCAATATAACTAATTGTAGAGGATATATAAGGAAAGGAGAAAAATATTCTAGGGAACTAAGATTGAGAACAAGATTAAGGATGGAAATTGGAAGGAAAAGGGGGGAAATTTATGTGTTAGTGGATTTTTTAATGCATATTTGATTGTACTCCACAAAGTGACTATGAAATTTATTTCCAAATGAATAAAGTTGCAAGTTAAAATCTTTTGTTTGAATTTCCATGTGTTTAGCTACTATATTTTATTGTTTGACAAGGCCTCATTTCTAGATTGTGTCATGCATTTTTCATATCTCATCACAAAAATTTGAAGAAAGGTAGGGACCTTTAACATAAAGGTGTTATTTTAGATAGTCATCTAGATTCAATTTTTAAATGATAGTCACCTACAACATTAGGTTAAATGTAGTATTGAATGAGCTAGGTTTAGTAGTACAAAATCCTCCTCAATATAAAGCCATGATGCAACAATAATGTATAGATAAGTAAGAAGAAGGTGTTATTGATACATCCCTCAGGGTTTGGCTTATATAGGTGTTGCTTCTAGAGCAATTTAGGGTTATATAGGTGCTCCCTTTTGTGATGGCTACAATTGGGAAAGGTATAAAATATAAGGAGGTGGTGGATGTTCATGTCATAGATATAACAAGGGATAAATTATATAAATTCTACAATTCTTCTTAAGACCTAGTACTCTAATTAAATCATAAATATTAAACAACATTTAAATAAAATTAAGGAAAACCAATAAAAAAGACAAAAGTGTCTTTTTATCCTTCATTATGATTATGTTAGCATTGGATATTTACTAATTAACCTCCCTTGTGAAGCATATAGTAATGTAGGAGTTAATACTTGGATAAGTGAGCACTCAATAAATAGTGTGATGCCAAAAATAATATAGTACAATCTATTCCCTAGGACCTAAGTAAAATTAACATGTAAATAGGACCTATAAGTGAACTAGATAGGTAAAAAACCTATATACACTAGAACACTCCCCTTAAGTGCAACTTAGGGAATAGATTATTATGAAAATAGTGTAAATATGGGTCATGGATACTAGGCCATGTTAGGCACCCATGTAGAAATGCAATCTCTCACAAACAAGGAAAATGAAACAACCCAGTAGGACAAAACTCCTCTCCAAAAGAGAGGTGAAAATAAAATGCTCTCAATGATGAATGAGAAGGATAAAACCCCATGCAAGGAAAAATACTCCCAATAAGAGAGAAGAGAGACCATGCATCCCCCCTTAATGTTGAGCCTCCTCTAATGATGGTAGAAGCTCGACATTAAATACTGGAGATTATCCAATCTCACTAAACAACATTAATCCCCTTAGGAAGAAAAAAACAAGATGATATGCAAGATGTATTCTCATTCTTGAAAGGATTATGTGGGAAGAAGGATGACATATGATTTCTTTGAACTATGTTTAAGTGTCTCCATTTTGATGTCAAAAATTGACACACTCTAAACAAGCATTTTAGGCCACAGTTGAAGATGAGAATCTAAAATCTAGTAGAGAGATGTAGATTAACACATTCAAAGACAAAGATACCTCCTCTAAAGATAAAAAAATCCTCCCCAAAATGTTTTCCAAAATTATCTACACTCATGTCAAACTATAAAGAATGATCATGTACATAATGAATAAGAGGTTCAAAGTGTTCCCTCACAAAAATTGAAGAAGGATAATCTCCATCAAATATAAGATGTATGAAATCCATGGTGTCTCCCAATTATGAAATTATGTGGGACTCAACAAACAAACCGACAATGTCTATCAAGTATGCTTCCCAAGTAGATGTATCTGGAAGTAGACGTATATGGAAGATGATGTAGATCCCACTCCATTGAATCACAAGAGGATAAAACTATGACAACATGAGCATCATCAAATGCAACAAAAGATGGAGGATATGATATCTCAATGCATTTCATAAGACTACATTGTGCATCCCTAACAGGCCCAAATTATGTGTCCACACAATATTCTTGAGTGTAAACATTTGTATTAGTTGATGTTGGAGTACATGAAGTCTCTAAGGAAGAAGTAGAAGATATGATGGCCCTTTGATGTTCAATACTTTTCCAATAGTTGAGAAATTTTAATGCATCTTCACATATGGAATATTATCACAATCATCTAGGGGATTTTTCATATCCAAAACAAGATCATCTTGGATTGGATCATTATTTGGATCTCCATATAGGAACAAAATTTTCATCCAAAAAGAAATAAGAGACTTAAAATGTGAGAGGATCTCTCTTGTGTTGGTATCAACATGAAGACACATAGTTTCAAGAATATAAATATTCTTAAGATACCACTCCCTATTCTCCCAATCATTTGGTGGTTTAGGAACCACTTCATAGAAGTAGGGAAAGAGGTTAAGCCATTTTAAATGATTCATCATACCATCTCACCAAGCCTTATAGTCCCCTCTATTCAATTTAATTATAGAAGGATGCATTGTGATAGCCATGATAAACTTCTCAACTTTAGTCAAACAATAGACAATCAAGATAATCAAACCAACATAAGAAAAAAATAATGCTACAATTATTCAATCATTAGACCCACCCAATAAATAAATAAATAAAATGTTGGAACTTTATATGTAGTGCAATTAAAATTCCAAAATACTTTCCAAAGTTTACAATTCCAATATGGATCGAATATGGAAAATTACAACAATAGATCTCAATATGAGATCCTAAAACTAAAAGTAAACTTTCCCAATATGATCTTGATTGAAAATGAATCCTTCCCAAAAGGAAAAATCTTCTCTAGATGTCAATATTTCAAGTGATCAACCATAATTTAAATATGCACAAATCTGAATAAAAGATATGTAGTGCTAAATCTAAAAAAATGCATGGATAGAAATGCATAGATCCTCGATAACTTTTCAATGTCGTAAAAATCACAAAAAGTGGATAATCTGGCAAAAAGTTATGAGCTTGAGAATCCAAAAAGGAAAATATGAATTCAATAAGAAATAAAATTTTCCTTAGGAAAAATCTAAAAAAATGGCTTGCATCATTGTGAAGTGCTCGAAACCAACTTTCCGTCGATATATCTTGTTTACAAAATTTTGACACCTTGATGAAAAATTATGGTGTTTTGAAAAACTACCATTCTAGGGCTTGGGGGAAAAAATTTAAGCTCTTGAGTGCTTAAAACTATTCACCCATATGATCATGACTCGAGCACAGGTTAAAAAAAGTTGTCATCGAGGGTAGTGGTACCATTCAGGTGATGGGGGCATAAGGCACGACGGGTTGGGGTCACACTACTAGGGCGTTTAAGCCATAGTGGTAATCACATGTGATTATCGATTATGACCTCACATTGATGAATCTATAACTAAATTGACACAAAAATAACATGCAAGCTTAAATAATATTTTTAATTATTAAAACTTCTGAAATTTAAAATGCGAACTGTACCCTATGTAGTCTGAAAAAAACCATACGTTGGCGATGTAGACCAAAGAATATTTCTCCAAATATGATGATTCTTTTGTAGACTTGATATTGTGATAATACAATCTAGTATGGTTTGTACGGATCCATACCATATTGGTTTTGTATGGACTCTACATAATTTCTCTTTTAGCTGTTGACCAAACCCCAAAAAAATGGCCCAATTTTTTGGATTCAAAATGTCAAGTATTTTATATGAAAATAGGGGTTTTTGGGCATGTTGGACTTAATGGTGAGGTCCGTTTTTCTCCAACATGCACCCAAAAAATTTCAAGCTCAAATCACCCTTAAATCTGAGAAGGGGTTTTGCAAATCTAAAGCTCTGATACCATGTTAGAGTCACTCAAGGAATCAAGCCTCCAAGATCACCTACAAAACCATAAACAAATTTCTATAAGAGACAAAAAAAAGAGAATGAATTTGCAATAATGAATGCAAGATAATGTGGCCAATATGCAATGCTCAAGATTGCAATGGTATTGGATTGGATGTACATATGATGCCTTGTTTGTAAAGATAGATGTGAGATAAGATTAGACAAGATCTTGAAATGTGTCTTAATCTTGTATAATGGGATAACTACCTCAACATTATTAAAGGACCTTGGACACAATAATATTTAAATGACATGATAAGATAAGATAAGATCACACAACACCTACAACTTCTATAAATATCCCTTAGGACCTAAGTAAACCTAACATGTAAATATGACTTATAAGTGAACTAGATATGTAAAAAACTTATTTACTCCAAAAAGAACCTCTCAAAACTTTGACAGGTTTCAAAAGTTCTATGAATTCCCAAAATTTTAAGGGAATTTTCATTTGTACCACTAAGCTAAGATGATGAGGGCACAGCCCGAGACACAGAAAATAACCCACAAACAAGAGAATAATTTTATTATTCAGAAAATGGAGCTTCTTACATGCAGAGGATCTCAATCCCCAAGTTCTACAACACATGCAAGTTACAGAAAGCTACAGAATAACCCTTTCACAATATGCAAACTTGTCCCCCAAAAAGTTACCCAAAAATTAGAAACCCGCCCATAAATAGAGCTCCTCATTAGTTTGGAGCCAAAACAACATTCAAATTTGAGTTTAGGTGGTTTGGCGCCGAAAATTTACAATATGAATTTCAAATTTCAAAAGAGCATTGCACTGTATCTTCTAGAAAG